>JAEMWC010001850.1:0-55000 GCA_016490735.1 Pachyseris speciosa
CATCCATAACCCTTTCTGGACGTCAACGTGTCACTGAACAACGGTAAAATCACTACTGATCTTTACACTAAGGCTACTGACAAACATCTCTACTTGTTACAATCCTCTTGCCATCCCAAACACAGCAAAAGAGCTATTCCATTCAGTTTAGCTCTCAGACTTCGACGCATCTGCTCTTCTGACGAAACTTTCGCACTCCGTTTAAACGAACTCAAGTCTTATCTCAACAAACGTGGGTACAATCTCTCTTTCCTCAACAACGAAATACAACGCGTTTACAACATTTCACGTACCGAAGCACTTGCCCCCAAACAACGCAATTCCGATGCTAACCAGCCTACACGTGTACCCCTTGTCGTAACATACAATCCAGCTATTCGCTCCGTATCATCTATTATTCACAAACACTTCAACATTTTATCTTCATCTCCCCGCTGCGTTGACGTTTTCAAGGCTGCCCTCTTGTTGCTTTCCGACGTTCTAACAATCTTAACGATCTATTGGTCAGTGCTAAACTACGTAAACCTGCTCAAAATAATCAACCCCTTGGTGCCTTTCGCTGTGGCCACAACTGTTTAACATGCAACTACATAACTGATGGACTTACAACCTATACTTTCTCATTCCACCGGCGAAACTAGATTTATCAAACATCACATTGACTGTAATTCCAAAAATGTCATATACATGGTACAATGCAATCACTGTCACAAACAATACATAGGCGAAACTAAACGACGACTAAAGGACCGTTTCAACGAACATCGTAGAACAGTCGACAAACAAACCAACAGCTCTAAACCCACTGCAGTATCAGAACATTTTCTCTCTAACGGTCACAGCGCTTCTGACATGCAACTAATTCACTAGAACTGTCCAAATCTAATCGTGACGGTGTACGAAGAGCCAGAGAAGCATATCTAATTGATAGAGGTCAAACTCTTGAACCGTTAGGTATCAACAGAAAAGAAGAAATATAATACCTATCTTTTTGTTTTCATGTTACGTTTTTTTCAAATTTTCAAACTGTAACGTTTTTTTATTTTACGTTGTATTGTTTACCTTTATTATAATATCATGTTACATGTACAACTTTTTTTAAAACTGTAACGTCGTTTCATCTTAGGGTCATAATATGTAACACCCTGATGAAGGAAGGCTGTGCCTCCCGAAATATTGGTTTAAATATATATTCCTAGCCGTGTAACCAGCCTTGCTTGTTTTTTACCGTTTTCTAGTTTACAATTTTATAGCTGGTTAGATCTATTAGGATCCGGCTCTTCTATTTTGCAACGGTGGTCCTTGCTGTTAAGTATTTTCCAGTGTTTACTACTCCTTGCTTATTACCTGTCTAAAGTCTACAGTTTTTAGCCGCAAGGTATTAGCCATTTTTCCAATAGTAATCAAACGCAGAGAAACGGAAAAGAATAAGGTAGCAAAAATGTATTGCTTTCAGTCAAAATCTTTTCATGAGGTCGTACAGAAACCGCAAAGGAAGACTTTTGGCAGAGCAATACAACTTTTCACCTAGTTTGGTATTAACTGGTTATCCACAGAATCAAATTATCAACATGGTGTCAGGATGGTTTGATACAGAGGATATTACATGGGCTCTCTTAGACATAACGAGCCAGAGATAACCGGAAGTTAAAAAATCTCCCAAGTCTGGTTGCTAAGGAGTGACGTTATAGGTCTGCATTTGTGGTTTCACTGCAGGAGCATCTTAGCACACCTTGAAAGAAGTATTGTTTTTGCGTTTCAGCAGCAGAATTTAATTTGCCTCCACGCGGCACGTTTACGCCGTGTTCTCATGGCATTTTATTGTTTTACTTGTACGATAAAACGCTAGTTTCGCCAAAAGTTATGCTTTAGCGAATTCTTTGAGATTTTCGAGGGGATATCGGTATATTTCGGTATGTGATGGATAGAAATTACAGGGAGTGACGCCTTCTCAGGCTGAAATTCTGTTTTATCGGGTGATTTCATTGACGTGCAATGGACTTTGGTAAGTTGTAACTATATTTGAAGCCGAAGTAAATCGCCTTCGGACAATTTTAAAAGCGGAAATACGAACACAAGAGGTAAGATCGACGTCACTTTCGATTTTGTTACACCCGGTACGTTTGGTAGGAATCGCCCATGACATTTTCCCTGGTATTATAATCTAATGTAAATTTTTCTGTAACATTTGATTGAGTTGGAATTCTTTCGGTTTCGGACCATTGTTGAGCGGCAATCTTTCTGTTCAAGCATATATTTATGTATATGTAGCAAAGTTCATGTATATTCTGGCGGCAAATTAATTATATTCTGGCGGAAAATTAAATTTGAAGCCGCGAGATACGCGCGCACTCGTCATCGGTCCACGATAATGAAGATCGGGCTGCTGAGGGGGCGCGGAAGTGGGCGGCTCCTTATTTTGTCTTTTATAACTGGATATGGGTACTTATATCTTTTACATAGCTGTTCTCTGTCAAAGCACAAAATATTTTATCTGGCGACTATTTCTTCCACTTATGGTGGTGATTAAAATAGTGGCAGTTTGAAAATTGAAAATTATCGTTGGAGAATATATTATCGTCCAGAAACAGCTTCTGAAAGCCTTTTCAAACTACCAAGGAATTTAGGACTCTGTGTTTGTTTGTACTAGGAAAATAGCAATAGTAAAATATTCAAGTGTTTTAGCATATGTAACTTGCATATAAAAATTTAGGCAAATGTTCTATATCTTTTCTGGTTCATCCAGGTTGAGGTCCTGGCATCACTGTATGCCTGAGCGCTTCTGGGATATATAACATGAACAGTTTTTTTGAAGTGCAGATACAAATCTAGGCAAACGTTCTATATCTTTTCTGGTTCATCCAGGTTGAAGTCATGTCATCACTGTATGCCTGAGCGCTTCTGGGATATGTAACATAACAGTTTTTCTTAAATGCAGATAAAAATTTAGACAAATGTTCTACATATTTTCTGGTTCATCCAGGTTGAGGTCCTGGCATCACTGTATGCCTGAGTGCTTCTGGGATATATAAAATGAACAGTATTTCGAAGTGCAGATAAAAATCTAGGAAAATGTTCTATATCTTTTCTGGTTCATCCAGGTTGAGGTCCTGGCATCACTGTATGCCTGAGTGCTTAAAAATCTAGGCAAATGTTCTATATCTTTTCTGGTTCATCCAGGTTGAAGTCATGTCATCACTGTATGCCTGAGCGCTTCTGGGATATTTAACATAACAGTTTTTTTTTAATGCAGATAAAAATTTAGGCAAATGTTTTACATCTTTTCTGGTTCATCCAGGTTGAGGTCCTGGCATCACTGTATGCCTGAGTGCTTCTGGGAAATATAACATGAACAGTTTTTTTGAAGTGCAGATAAAAATCTAGGCAAATGTTCTATATCTTTTCTGGTTCATCCAGGTTGAAGTCCTGTCATCACTGTATGCCTGAGCGCTTCTGGGATATTTAACATAACAGTTTTTTTTTAATGCGGGTGAAAATTTAGGCAAATGTTCTACATCTTTTCTGGTTCATCCAGGTTGAGGTCCTGGCATCACTGTATGCCTGAGTGCTTCTGGGGTATATTACGCCGGGCTGACAGGCTCAAAAATTTAGCCATTTCGGGCAGCGGATTTTCATCCAAGATTGCATCGGGCGCCATATTTAATTTTTTTAAATTTATACGTGAATATCTTATAGGTTTTCTTTGAATTCTGGGATAGCTGTAGAGTCAACAAAGAACAAGTGAAGCCATTTTGAGAGGGTAAGAACAGATTCTTTTTTTGAGATCTTTCTGAGAGGATTACAGTAAGTACAAGCCTCAAAATGTGTATTTCATTCGTTCAGTTTGCTGTTGAGTCTATATCGACGTACTGGAAAGAAAATAAAAATTACGGGATGTAGAAAAGCTTTCACAAAATTTTAAAACGATGGATACCTCCGAATGGAATCTCAAATGTGGATTGTGAGTGCTCATTTTTGATTTCTTGTTTGCAGGCTCCATAAATCGGTACCGCGTTTCGAGTATGGATGTAAAACAGTGTGCTTCCCGACCATGGACTGTCTTTTTCTCCTAAAACTTGCCTTTGGAGATATTTGATTGCTTTAAATTTGTACCCTGAACACTTAGGAGTGGTGTTTCGGTTGTCAAGAATACGTACATGTGCTGTCCAAGAACTTTGACTTTATTTTACTTTACTTTAGACTCTGAAGTCCCGGCAAGAAACGCCTCCCCTTTTGGGTCATTTGGTAGATAAAATATTTGCCGAGCCTCTCCATAATGGGAATAATGCATGGTAGCAATTACATGAGCTTATGCTTTCCCATGCCAATGACAAAAGCAAACTCCCTGCAAATTGTTCTGATCCAGTGAAGGAACCTGGTTGTGCTCTAGCCTCCCATCTAAACACTTTGAGAGAAATTGGGGCTACCAGACTTTATAAAAAGGTGAAAAAGTGGTGTTCGCAGTGAAGAAAGGGAACCCTTTCCTATAGGTTTACAGGGAAGGAAACCAAGAAGATGTGCCAAAAGTTCGCATCTATTCTGGAGGCAATTTCTTGTGATGATGAAGAATGACCTCTGCAGTTGTGAACGCAATTTATGCAATTGCGAAAAGAAGCCTGAATTTTTTTTTCAGGCTTCTTTTCGCAATTGCATAAATTGCGTTCACAACTGCGGCGGTCATTCTTCATTTGATTTAAAAACAGTATTGTTTCCCTTCTGGGCTCTTTGTAGGATGTCAGTCACGTGGTACAAAAATCCCCATGTTGGGACACAAGCAACTCACTGGGACAAGACAAACAAAGAAAATTTCCATTTTAAATAATGTAAGCTCTTTGTTTGTCTCGTCCCAGTGGGTTGTTTGCGTCCCAGCATGGCGTTTTTGTACCACGTGACTGACATTCTGCAAAGAGCTCATTTAGCGCTAAACAAAATAATAGAGAGAAGTCTGTCTTTCTTACATCGGACTCATTGCGCTTGTGTTGGAGTCTATTTCGTTGCAGTGTATATCCATAGACCCCTATCAACATATATCTCATTAAAATGGCAAAATTGCTTTACAGCTAAACCATTGAGAACAATAATAACATATTAAAATATTTAATATTTATAAAAGAAGAAGAAAAAGAGAAGCGAAAAAAACAAAAAAACAAAACAAAAAAAACAAAAAAACCGCCGTTATCTGCATCAGAGGCAGTAGCAATGACCTCTGGACCATCTGAAGGTAAAAATAGTGTATTTATTCCCCAAAAAACTAAGCACAATTGTTTTCACTTCGATGGATATTTCTGCTAAGTGTTTCAGAAAGTAAACGCTTATCGAACGATGTAGGATTTTTTCGCATAAACGTCAATGGAGTCTCGGTGAAATGTGAGCAGAAAAAGATAATCAGCAGAGTGAAACTGTTTACAAATAGGTCATTTGAAACATAAGAAAGAGAGTAAGGTTTCTGTGGTCAGTTTCACGTCACGCAAGTAAAAACTGAAATCGCTAATGTCGAGAAATTGAGATATTGTGGGAAAATAGTTAAGAAACTACCTGTTAAAGTCTCAGGGGTGTATGATACTTAAAATTAGTTTAGTATGGAGCCGCCACGGGGAAACATGGCAGTCTAATTCAAAAAATCTGGAGTTCAGTTTGGTCATGTTAAAAGCTTTCTTCTCGTTGTTAAACTTGCAAACATTCGTATAGACACTTCTCTCAACATATTAGTTGTTCAGACACAATCGACGTTTTCCGATGCTTGACAACAGGCATCATTCTTGCTGTTGTAGTCGTTATAATTAGTTAGCGCTTGCGCGGAAACGTCGGAAGTGAGCTTCGTGGATGAAACAAGATGACGAAAAATGAAGCCCATTTTAAAAATCGGGCTTTTCTACGAAGCCCGAATAATAATAATTAGTACAGGAAATCGCACGATCTGGAGTACAATTCGTGATTAAAAGGTACGAGGGATTTTGAAAGTTTTCAAAATTAATTTGAGAACTTTCAAAATCAAGAGTATCTATTAATCATGACTTGTGCTAGAAAGTCGTACGATTTCTTATTTATAGTGCATACAACAAAATTTGTTGAGTGTACTAAACTTAACTTAATAGGTAACTACCGCGGAGTACTACTTGGGATTAATTTTACTGCTCTCGACCAATCAGAATTATTTATACTGTTAAGTGCTCAAGCTCTTAAAGAATGCGTTCGAAGGTGTCAATAAATGTGCTCGAGGATGTCAAATAAATACGTTGGGATAGACGCTCGCCACCTTCACCAAAGCACAGAAGAGCATAAAACCTCTGCCGTACACATGAAAACAGATCACGGTGTCCAGACACTACACCTGGCAAACATGTTTTCAGGTTAAAAGAAGTTATGATCCAAGTCAATACATTTACCTGATTTACGAGATGCTCTTTATTCGCGACAGAAAGCCAAATCAGACTCAATTGCTTTCCAGAACAATACCCACATCTGTAGCACGTATAGTGAATATTTATACGTACATCACGTAGAACTTCATTTCTTCATACACTCTGTCATCTTGCCTGATAACGGGTAACCACTTCATGCAATCGATTTGCGATAACGGGTAACTACTTCATGTTATTGGGATACAACTGTAGCTTTTCTAGTTCCCAGTAATACGACGAAACGGTCGACGAAACGAAGGAAGGGAGTGGCCAAACGCAACGACGAGACGAAACAACACAACGACGGAACGACAACACGAAACAACGAGGCGACGAGACGAAACAACGGAAGGACAAAACGATGCAATAAAACGACGAGACGAAACACCGAAACGAAGCGACGAAACGAAGCCATGTTACGACGAGTCAATGATTTTGTCCACGATTTACCTTCATACTATTTGCCCGTCAATCTTGCAAAATTGCAGAGAATTGTTCTATTGCCCGTCAATCTTGCAAAATTCGGCTATCAGCAACAGAGCTGTATAGAACTATCAGTTGAACTTTTTGTAATCGCTAGACAATTCTATTTTTCAGAGCTTTACACATGACGTTACATTGAATTTAGATGAAAAGTTCATACTTCCGGGCATTTAAATCTTGTGTAGCCGTGCCCGTGAGTCAAACCAAGAATGAATGTCAAGAATATGGCGATAACATACTATTCCCGAGCTCGCAAGAATGGTCAGCCACATTCCTTTTCCTAATCGCTCTATATCATAGTTTCAGGCGGTTAGAATGAGGCATTTCGTAAAAATTATATAGACTTTTTTGACGCCGGGAATTTCTAACGCCTGTTTTATAGATGCTTTCCAGCTGCCGGACGTATAGCTACTGCGTGCGTAGAAATTAACATTAGCATACCATTCAGCGATTGCTATGTACGTCGCGATACTATGGAAACCGGGCTTGAACAGTCAGAGTGCGGTCCCAGTAGCAACAGCTTACGGCAAGAGGCTATGATACAGTCTCAGAAAGGGGCTCGACGTAGGGATGAAATATTCATGCCAAACGGTGGACGCTCTTACACACGTGGCGAACCAATCAGAGCGCTCAGGCAACACGTGCTTAGGAACGTGATGTTACCTTATTTTATAACATAGTTGAAAGATTTCTTAAGGAGGCACGTTTTTTCAGAGGATTCGCGCTGGTGGCGTTTGGCACAAGCACAATCCAAACAGTGATAAAAGGTCCAAGTTTACGCGAAATCAGTTACAAACAACTGTGGATCCAGATAACTACCGCATATTGACAAGTTCTTTTTGATCCGAACACAATATCTGGAAATTACCGTCTTGCAAGGTAGCCGCCGGCACAGTAAAGTGTTAGCTTGGGGCTTTGCAGAAAGAAGTATCATCTCTACAATTGCCCTGTGAAATGTGAAATGTAGGACAAGTATTTTGGTCCGCTTCTGGGTTGGCTTATCAACGATAACAAAACCTGGGACTCGTGCCGATCTGATCACTGTGAGAAATGTGAGTGCATTTAATTGTATCATTTTCACGTTCTTGCATTTTTATGCATTAATTATGATTTGCATTAATTATAATTTGCTGCCTTGCCGCAGTGAAGTTAACTCAGAAGCCTATCCTTATTGGTTATACTACACACTTATTTCTGAATTACTCAATATTGAAATTTATTTTCTTTTCTGCTAACGAAAACTGCAGGAAGCCATAGTATTGTATCACAAATTTAACGTGCTTGTTTGCAAATCGATGTTTTATTTGATCTAAGATAATGCCACGTGAAAGACTATCTGCATTTATTATTTCGTTAAAAAATAAAAGTAGAAAAGCTATGATACATTCATTTAAAGCAAGGGGTACGGAATGGTCTATCGGAAATGATGTCTCCCAGAATTTCGGGCTCGAAAAGTCTCAACTTCTTATAATTCGGTTTTCGGAGTCGGCTCGCAAATTGTAACCGGTATTAGCTCGAAGCTTACAATTTAACAACTGGTCTTGTGTATTTCTCAGTAAGCAGCATCCACACGAGCAAATTTTTCGCAAACTTTTTCTGTGACAACCTTCCTGTGACATTTTTTATTTGCTTATGGGATGCCATTGGAATGGTTGTTTACCAAGAATTGTAATGTAACTAAAAAGCATTGATCATAGATCTATTGCAGATGTAATCAAGAGTGATTCGATTATCAGGGAGTCATTGAACTGATAAATAACTTTGATACTTTTGATGCCCGTGAATGAAATTTAGGATGTGATGGCCTTCGTATAACGGACAACATTCGGTAATATTAGCCATTGACGAAAGCTGCAAACAGATCGATGTCATGTTACCTTGTTTCTAGTGACCTTTTATTTGCTTTACTATGTAGAAGACTTGCCGCACGTTTTTTTCGGTGGTTTAGGCAATGATGAATGAAAATAAACGACCGAATGTTGATCCTTATTGTGTTTGTCCTTTTTCCACGTAGTTCTAGCTCTGTTAAAGTTATATTACTACTCGTGAAAATTGCCTGAGTTTTTTTAAGGACTTTTTCCCACAAATGTGTTTCAGAGCGGATATATTCTCCTCCATAGAGTGTGACTTTAGCCAGGGATCAGCTGAAAGTGCAGACTTTACCAATTTGGCCAAAATTATTAAGTTCTGTTCATTTCTGGGCGCAATCTGGCTATAGCTACAGAAATTAATTGGCCAGAGACTCATCATACCGACTGATTTGGGAATCCACTAGCCTGTTAACTGCTGTAACACATCTTTCAAAGCCACTGCTGTCCCCAGTCGATCGCTGGACTAGCAGTGATTATGAAATTAAGAAGTCGGTAGTAGATATACATTTTAACCAGTGTCTATTAGCGAAGGCTCAGAATAGTACAAATCTGTCTTAGAAAATACTGATCAGATTGAGTGATCAAAGAAAAAAACAAGTCACAACCAAATTCTTGGAGGTAAAGAATAAAGCATTGTCTTCTTCTTCTTCTTCTTCTTCTTCTTCTTCTTCTTCTTCTTCTTATTATTATTATTATTATTATTATTATTATTATTTTGTTTTTTTGGCTCGCTATTTCCAAACACATTCAGTTGTTGAGCTAACTGAAAGCGATGAAGAAAGTCTTATGCAGTAATACGCTAAACGGAAACAATTTTCAGGCGTGTCATGCGTGTTTTTCCCTAAGAACGCTGCGCTTACTTGTAACTTTAATGGTTACTATATTCTTAGGTTTCTACATAAACATGATTCTTTAGCAGTAATGTTTTAGTAGTAATTTCCTACTGATGGAAGTAAATGACGCTATATTAGAAGCTCCATAAATAATTGCGAGCACAGAAAATATACTCTTAGTGATTGCGTATGTTTGCTTCCTGCGCGAGAAATATTTGGCGAAAGCTAAATGTTTCACTTGACAAGCGGAGCCAATGCATCTAGGTAATCCGGTCATTACTATCAAAAAGTACCTCGCTGACAAAGGCTGCGTGATCTTCACTTATCTGTAAAGAAGCAATTGCATTTTTCCACCTCTCCCCAGGAGCTGGAGCTCCTTTATGAACCTTCAACCTTTGGATCTGCTTTTCGAGACATGAAATTCCAGATTATGAATATCAAAATATATCTCTAGGAGGTCAAAGCTCTTGCGTTTGTTTGAATCTATGGCTGAATTCCTATTAATTTTCCCATGTGCGTTGGTCATTATGAACTAACTAACGGTTAATCTACATTGCCAGTGCGTTTCGCAAACATGAAACTGCGTTTTGTATCTCTGCCTGCAGTACTCGCGGCCTCGAGTTTTTGCTGGCGAGGCAACATATTCTTCAGAGGGTTTGTTGAAAAAAAAAAAGTAATTTTTAACCTTCACATAACCTGTTGATTGTATCGATGTTAATGTAATTCTTTGCATAGACATGACTCATCTTATATACACAAGGTGTTGCTTGTCAATATAAGATAACGTAGCCAAGGAAAGTATTTTGTCTAGTCTTGTTGCTGAGAAAGCACCGTTGCTAAATCATACAGTGTAGGAACCATCCCAAGGGAAAATTACCTTTGGTCACGAACTCGCTCTCGTCTGGCAATAGGATTTAAAGAACATGTTTTACGTTAACATTTGAAAAGTGAGCCTCCGCTTCGAGATTTATAGCTTGGCTGAGATGAAAGAAGACCCTTGTGTTTTGCAATATTCGAAGACATAATGTTTTACACATTTAGCGAAAACGAAAACAAGTGTGCTTCGTTTTTTTTTTGGAATCAATACACTATTTTTATCACATTGCATAACGATAAACCTCTGTGGCCTAAAGGTCATTGTTCCTGCCTGTGACGCAGCTAACCCGAGTTCGATATCTTTTAGTGGTATATATCACGGGCTTTTTGTTTTTCTGTTTCTGTTTCTCTTGTTCTTTTAGAAATATTTTTTGGAACGTTTTATAATTATTGTTCTCAATGGTTGAGCTGTAAAGCAATTTTGTAATTTTAGAGGAATATATGTTGATAGGGGTCTAAAGAAATAGACTCCAACACAAGCTAAGCGCAATGCGTCCGATGTAAGAAAGACAGACTTCTCTCTATTCTTTAGTTTAGCGCTAAATTGGGGATACAATACTGTTTTTTTGCAAGCCCGAGTTTAGGCTAATTGTAGCCTCTTGTTTTCACTTTCATTTGCAAACTGGTTCTAGATGAGAATGGAGCACTAATTTTTGTTTAATTCACGATCATTTCTGAATACTTGAAGCTTACTATACTGCAACTTACAAGCTCTATATGCATATATGGCTACTGTTCGACTTGTGGGGAATACGTTCTCAGCAATTAACGACTGGTTCGCGGTTCGCATCTATTTTGTTTTGCATTTTGATTCTGGGTGCACAGCTGAGGCCAAATAGCATAAGATGGATTGTAACCTCGTCCATTATTGGGTTTTAATTTTTTGCTTTACTGTTTTTAAATTCCTCTTCCACATTTCGCTCTGGAACTGCGCAAACTGTACAGTCCAACCGAAATGTTAAGTACACTGTAAGTCGGAGTATTTACGAGTAAAATTACTTCTTACCTGTATTTATATCCTGTGCGATCGAGCCCACTTTGCTGAATGAATTAGCCTGTGCCTGGCTCTCCCTTATAAACAGGCTATAAATGAATTAGATTTACATGCGTCAAGTTTTCCAGGTTCCGGACGAGATTAGGTATTATGTGCTCTCCCTGCTGGGCACGTGATATACGATACTGCTCGAAACTAGATTTTGAGGAACAAGGATACTTCACAAATTAATGTGATCAAGTAAGCTGAAGCCACTCTAAGGGCACTAAGGCCACAAGGTAGCGGGCATTACCCCTTAAAGGGAAGGGAAAAAACGTTCACAGGATAGAGAGCTGTACTGTAACAATTTCTAACCGAATATCAACAACATCAGCATTGCTTTGTGTGGAAAATCATGGCCTTTAGTAAAATAATTTTGAATCCAATAATTGGACAGAATAGTTTACCTAATCAGCTCTTTTGTAAAGCGTATTTCTGTTTTGATGAGGCAACGGAAAATTCGCCACTGGTATTATCTTGCATTTGTTTACAATAAACTTTCGATCATTTCATTGTTCTACTGTGAAAATATTATACATTAAAAAAATGTAGCTTTTGGTTAACACGATGCAGGAAAAACGAAATACAGTGATTGCTTAATAAACAAAGGCACTGAAATTGGGCCAATCAAACGCGGTCAATAAAAGGCAATAAAAAACGCGGCCTCTGAATGGCGCACAGTTCAGAAAAACGTTGAGCTGCGAACGAAAACAACGGCTGACATTTTGAGGTTTTCTTTAACGACCGTAACAACAACAGAGGAGCTGAAAAACAGCTCTAAAAACGAGAACAATGCGAAAAGCATCAATTTTTGGCCGTCTGTCTGGAAAAAGTGGTGTCCTGAGAATGGAATTACCGACGTAAGCGAAGATTACGAGCCCAGTTGCTCAAGCGATTTTACGCCGAGAAAAAACTAACAAACAAGGCGAAGATTATAAACCAGAAAGCCCAAAGGTAATGATTATAGCGCTTGATAGACACTTGAAAAACAAAGTAGCCTTTAATAGGCCATTTCGGAAAATACCATAATATTCTTTGTTTGTCCTCCCAAATTTTGCATAAGCATTGTTTTTGTTTTCTCTTGGGATCATTGTAAGTCCCAAGAGAAACTGGAAACAATGCTTATGCAAAATTTGGGAGGGCAAACAAAGAGTATTATGATATTTTCCGAAATGGCCTATACCATAGCCTCTAAGTGTTTATCCGGTTTGGGGGCTTAAAATAACTTTAAGAACATTGACAAAACTGTTGTTTTGACTAAACGGGTGATGATATCTGCAGGGTTTGAACAAATTATTTTTTGCATCTGATTCACCTGCGTTGCTTCTGCAAATCTCGCAGTGTTTTCATGAATATTATTAATAAGTAATCACATGATTTTTTTCTCATGCAATTTGGATAAATAAGCACTTGTAATTTTTTTCAAAGACCACAAATCCTACGGGCTCGTGCAATTTTGTTAGTCTTTGAAAAATATTACTCGTGCTTATTTATTTCAAATTGCACTCGAAATCATGTGATTACCTATACCAATACTGCGGAAATATCACGGCAGAAATGCCTTCCGTGTGCTTTTTCCGTTTAGTTACAGATGATCAGGCATTAAAGTTCCAAGGAAGGAACGATTTCCGATTTTCCTAACACGTCACTTTCTCTATTTCCTTCACCATTTCAAAGAGCATATTGTAAGTAAAACGTACATGCTCTCTGTACTCCAATATTGGCGTTGTCATTGTCATTATTTTTATGATTAGTTTTACTATTTGAGATGTGAAGCCATCTAAATAGGGAAGAATATGATTTTCTGAGATGCATGTGAAGTGCTTCAAAGAATTTTGTTTGGAATGTATTAAAATGCATCGATTCTTTTTTACCAGGTTTACTAGAAAGGGGTGTCCCTAAAGAATGGAATCCCCGCAAGGAACCAAACAAACTAGCAAGAATTTGTGGAATTGAGTCGGTGAGTAAGAATAATTATCATATGGCACGTAAGGCCCCGCGCGCGCTTTCATCGTGAAACTATTGAGAAAATCCCCGTATGAGGGCCGTACGCATTAGCGCGATCAGGGCCGGAAAAAGCTAACGGCCCTGTTAGGATGGCACGTACGGCCCGAGCGATACGAAGTAAGAGGATTTCGTCGCGTCTAACCATGTAAATTAATTTTACAACCAGAAAATTAGATCAATCTTCTGTGTAAATTTGTCCATTTTTTTGTTAAAAAAAATAAAAATAAAATAAAATAAAAAACCTTCATCTTCTACGTGCTAATGAAGAGTCTAAAGAGGCCATATGATAAAACACTTATTGACTGAGTCAGGTCGGGCCGGAAGGGAAAATATTTGGCTCTCGGTCATGGCGCACGGACCTCGCTGCTCTCGGTCCGTACGCCATGACCTTGAGCCAAATATTTTCCCGTCCGGCCCTACCTGACTCAGTCAATAAGTACATAGTCTGTTTATGACGCCCCTAAATAAGTACGCGAATCCTCTTGGCTTTTTTCAGCTAGTACTTAGAGCTTTATAAATCATGTATGGACCCTAAAGACCCATTTAATCACGTGAAAAAGTCTCTTCAATTTCTTAGCTAGTGAAATTGTGTCTTTGAAAGTTGTTATACTGGATCCTAAAGCTACGTGTGATTGCGTGGTGATCAAGTAGTAACTATTCTAAGACAATTTAAAAGTAAATTCCGTTCTCACCTCTTTCTTCATCAGGTACAATCCTTTTTGAGCCTTTATTTCCGGGATTAGGTGTTTGCTTCTCGGTCTGATTGCCAGTGTCAACCCATTTTGACAGTTCAATCTGAGGATCGCTCTTTCTTCGTGGAAACCTTCAGGCAGCGCTTCACCAATGTTTGTTTCTCTCCATACTGCTGAGTCCTTTGGCACATAAAGACATAGTCAAGTTTTATTCCTATTAGTGGGCCCTTTGCAGGATGTCAGTCACGTGGTACAAAAACGCCATGCT
Source organism: Pachyseris speciosa (assembly GCA_016490735.1). NCBI lineage: Eukaryota > Metazoa > Cnidaria > Anthozoa > Scleractinia > Pachyseridae > Pachyseris > Pachyseris speciosa. The sequence continues at coordinate 14,465 of JAEMWC010001850.1, forward strand.
GGACGCAAACAACCCACTGGGACTAGACAAACGAAGAAAATTACCATTTTAAATGATGTAAGCTCTTTGTTTGTCTAGTCCCAGTGGGTTGTTTGCGTCCCATCATGGCGTTTTGTACCACATAACTGACATCCCATTAAACATTTTCAGAAACGTTTATTGGAACAAAACGCAGATGTTTCAGTTGAATAATAATAATAATAATAATAATAATAATAATAATAATGATAATAATGATGATGATGATGATGATGATGATAATGATAATAGTGCAAGTTTCCATAAAAATGATCAAGTGCGCTTTACGTATGAGAATGAGCAATATGTAAAATTGACAATATTCGCTAAAATTCAAAATAAATGGAACAAGAATGAAAATAATCTCATAAGAGAATAATCTAATAACAATGAGAACAATCAATAACAATTCAAAATAATCGACATAAGAATGAGAATAATCAACGTTTCTCTAGTATCAGCCCAGCATGCGTTTTGACATTTTTTGAGAGTTTTGAGCTTGGTGGTATATGCAATACATTCGAATTCCTGTCGTGCAACGGCAATAACATGATTATTTTTTCATTGGTGGGGTTTTCTAATTTAACTAGGTCATTATAGTTGCGAGTAACATTCCATATTAGAACTACATAACTCCGCTTTCAGAAGCAAGGCAGCGCTTGCCTGAATAAACTGTGTTTTCTCTTTAATTTTGTTTATCGTTTTTCTTTTTAGTCATCAAGTTTTCTATCGTTTGAGGCGATCTCATTAAAATGGAAAATATTGGCCAATTAAAGCTTCTTTATCCCTTATCTATGGTTTGCTGTCTTTTTAATTTTTGAGGGAATTTGTAAACTTTATTTGAAATAGAAGCAAGCGAATATTAACGTTAAAAGCCGACGTTTTGGCGTCATCATGATACCATTCTCAAGGCAAAATGAATAAGTAATGCGAAGATTTGATTTCTATAGTCTCTACGTATTAACATAATAACAAAGGGTCACAATTTCTTCAAGTGAATACCTTTGCGCGAATCGAGTCCGTTTGCACGTTTAGAGATGGTTTGAGTTTTCTTATAAAAAGCATCTCCTTAATTTGGCAATCAAATTTGTTAGAACCTGTAGTGAACACGTGAAATTGTTCTGAAAGAAAAGATGGTACGTTCGAGTTATGTTCGCTAAAATAATGTTCATAAATTGACGACGAATTTTGTTTGTGTCCATCAACGCGTTAGAGGAGGTGGCCGCGAGTGTAACCAACATATCCTGCATCGCACAGGTTACATTGAAATTTATAAACTAAACATTGTTGGTTAACAATGGCTGACTTGACTTCTCGAAATTTAAGGTCTACGTTGAGTTTTCTGCTGATGAACACAGGCTGAATTGTGGCCTTGATTTTTGAGCTGAGGGCTGTGAGAATGGTGTCATGATGACGCCGAGACGTCGGCTTTTAACGTTAATATTCGCTTGCTTCTGTTTCAAAAATAGTTTTTGGTCAAGACGTTATTCGAAATATGTAAAATTAAATATTCTAGAATGTCCTGAACGTCTTCCACTAGTGCGTTAATTTAGGAGGCTCATCTTTTCCTAGCTCTGTACTGGTGTGCTTAATAGCTCCGTTGCCAGGCCATATCCTTATAATTGCGCTATACAAGGAACGTGAGCGATTTGGAAACCGCAAAAAAGTTCGACGAACTCTAAAACTATAACTGACGATTTAAGTCAGTTTAGAAATATAAAAGGACAAAACCAATTTGGTGAACCAAGTATATGAAGTTAGTGTTGAAAATATTTTTATGACTGCTGACATAGTTTATAGAGATATTAGCATGAGATAATGTAATGTTGCAATCGTCGAATTCAACAATACAGACTTGCGTCACCATTAGAGCTGGCAGTCCAGTCCAGCTTCCTAGGGGTGTAGCATGAGGGCATAGAAGCATTTTTCTGGGGAGAGTGGGTAAGTGATGGGAATTTTTCCGAAGCTTAGCGGAAAAGGCTGTGATGATCGGAGAAATTGTCGGCATGACAAAATCAGCTCTCTTAGAGGAGTGGGGTGTGTAAGTTTTCTATCGTCAGATCAATTTTCACTGGGGGATCCCAAAGGAAAGGAACAATCTTGCCGGCCGGACTGATCGAATGGTCGACAGTTCCAACAGTTACAATACTGTAATGATCTTCTGATGGCCGCTCGTCTAATGCAAGTAGTTTATTATGTGTTTATCGTAGAAAAGTCGCAATCAGCTTTGCAACAGCTCTTCAAACTACACAGAAGGCATTATGCCGCTGCGGAGCTGTTTTCGAAAGATCAACGTGCTCGTTTTTATTATTATTATTATTATTATTATTATTATTATTATTATTATTATTATTATTATTATTATTATTATTACAAGTGAAACCGGAAATAACAATATATAATTATATACCCCATAAAAAGGTAGATATAAGACAAAGAAACAAAATGATGGTTGAAAAGGGTAACTTTTAACGCCATATATTACGGCGAGACATGACTAACCTTCTTCAGGGGCAACACTGAAGCAAAGTAAAAATGGAGAAAACGGTTACAATACAGAAATAGAAATAATAGACGTGTACTTAAGCGGCTACCAAAAAAGTGGCATTCCCAAGGTGGCATTCCCAAGGTGGTAAGAACAATGATAAGTTGTGATGAATTTGCAATTTTGTTAGACTCTGCAACAAAGTTAAGACATAAGTAGATACTGCTACGTAAGGGGTAGAACCAGAAGAAAAAAGTACAATCAGTTGAAGGTTCAGAACCCCTGCCCCACCCATTCATGCACTACTGACTTATTATTTAGACCTTGTAGACATTGTTCCTCTCACTTAACTTCTCATGGTTTTGAAAGTTATTTGTTGCTGAGCCAGCAAGCCAGAGCTTACTAATAAATGTAAAAAAAAAATTGGTTGTATCGAAATTTGGGGGTTAAATGTTGTACAGACGGAAGATTGTATTCATATTTTTGTGGATATTTATTATGAGTGGGCTTCTTTATTATTTTTACCTACTTTAGTTTTTGCATATTAATTCATTCATACCAGAAATCACAAGTGTTAGTTGAGAGAGAGAGAGAGAGAGAGAGAGAGAGAGAGAGAGAGAGAGAGAGAGAGAGAGAGAGAGAGAGAGAGAGAGAGAGAGAGAGAGAGAGAGAGAGAGAGAGAGAGATGCTCTGAAAACACGCCTACCGCTCTTGTTCTGACAGTTTTTTTAGTTCACGATAAACCAAAAATTAAATGTTTTGCAATTTTCTTCTTTGGTTAAATTACGAAGGAAGACATTGCCCGCTATGTTTGTCATCGAATCGTAGATTCTCCACACCTCGCGATTCACACGTCATTTTGTTTAACCAATCACAGAAAGTGAATCGACCTTCTGAAACGAAGCGACGGTTTGCTTGCGACAGCGCTGTAGCTGCGGTGAAAGTGGTATTTGCGGTCAAGTTTGCAAAGTAATGGGAAATTTCTAGTCCGAAGCTTAACTACATTCAAAACGGTGAAATGATTTTGAAATTTGGTTCATACTGTCTCATAAAACCTTAGACCAAGTCAGTGGATTAACGAGCACATGAACGCTGTGCGATACCTCGTTCGACTCTCTCGTTCCGCCACTTCGACTAGGTCACCTGAAGATGTGTTAGACTGAAAATATTTTTAACTGGCCACTCTGGGAAGAATTATATCAAGGCTTGATGGACGGCTTTTTGGATGTATCTAAAGTGTTGTGAAAGGGATTGTATTCGCGCCGCGACTGCATTTGACAACACATAAATTTTCCCGCTGTGCTTTGAGCATGATTAAAGACGAAGGATGTGCGATTTACGCAGTAGCCCGATGTAGCCTTTTCGACGATTGGAGAAGGTATTTACCGTTGCCCTTTTATTTAGTCGTTTTCTTCAAAAAACTTACGGTCAACCGATAAGCCAGATAAGCGTTGTCTTTGTTTATGTGCCCAACTTTTGTATGGCTCGGCAAGATGTTAAGCCTACTCTCAAATTTTGTTTTCAAGTTTATCGCCAGTTTGTTTGTGAAGAAGGTTTTCAGGATTTCTGTGTTGGACCCATTCTTATAACAAATTACATTTTAATTTCCCCTCAATTTAAAAAATAGATTCAAATGAAATTTACCGTAAGCTTAAGCTTCTAATTTAAACATTGTTGTAAAAAGGTTTTTCCTCAGACTACCATTGTAAATAGGTGCCACAAACCAGAAGCGTAACACTTTGTAAAACTGCCAAATCTATTAAAACAATTATTTGCTAATCTTTCTTTGTATTTTTTCGACTGGTTCTTGGTCGGTTTTGACATAAACTTAACGTCTTGACGTCTTCAGAGTTATTAAGCTTAGGTACTTTCCGCGTTTAGCGCGAACGTACACGAACTCGCACAAACAGCCGTGATTTTAAAACTTTTCTCTGTTTCTGCTAAATCTTTGACACACAATTTTTAGCTTTATAAAACTGAATTAAATTATGTGAACCCCCATGCATTACAACCTCTGTGAGAACGTTTTTTGTAGTATAGTAATTTTTCAGATACAACAAAATGTTTCGCCACTCAAATTAAATTTATGTGTCGGAATCGTGTAATTCATTAGGGTAATCCATTTGAAAGCACGAACTGTTCCAGTATTTGTTTATGCGCAACTATTTTTCTTTGGCCAATACTTTGAATAATGGCTTTATTGTACACTTTGTTATAATTGTAATAGGGAATTTAGTTCATGGACAGTATAAAATAAAGTTTTGATGTCTGTGCGAATGAAGGTAACATTTCAAGTTCCGGTTGAAAATAAAGTAATCATTTATTCCGTCACTGTTTAAGATACGTTTTTAACCTTCAAATATCGTATTTAGTAAAATTACTGAGCTTGCATCGGTTGCCTTAAGCAACTTAAATTGTCTCATTTAATGTTAGCATTAATTTGATTTCATTCGCATTGCTGCAACTTCTAGTTTAAGTTTTATAATTTCAAGAATTAAACAACACTTTTTAGGTGAGAAGTGCATTTAAGTGTACCACAAACGCGCTTTTTTTTTTGTTTTGTTTTTTAACAAACAGCAGCAACTATCTGTATCAACTTACCTTCTCAAGTATACATTGTTCCTGAGCAGACAGCAGCCATAAAAAAAAAATAATTAAAAAAGTCGTCAAAAGTTCCGTTTAAAGAAAATGCAAGTCCAGTCCGTTGTCCAGTCCTTGGAATTTTTTTTTTCTAGCTAACCTTTTGTGGCGCGGCGTCGCAGTGAACAAAAAGCGCGCGAAAGTATAGCCTCGTTTTCGTTCTTTCCTCCAGGCCCTCTCCTCTGAAAAAAATCTTAAACATCGATCCTCGCCAAAAGCAATCAAAATTAGAAGAAACTGACAACGCCATCATAAAGAGCATACTCTCAAGCCTTAGGCAAAATTTTCTTTTATTCCTACCTCAAATGGTCGTTGAGCAGGAAGCTGACAAACTTTTCAGTTAGATTTTCTACTGCCGCACTTTTTTAGGAAAAAGTAATCATGGCCATTTTTTAAAACACTATTTATTAAACTACAACTTCGCCTAAAAATATTCTTGGAGAAAGGTTCTAGTAAACTTTTAGAGCGAATATTAAACTTCGGTCCGTTCTGGTCACGTGACCGATGACGTCACAGCATTAAAAATGACAAAAATGTATATTTCATAAAAATATCTACCAATATCCAAATTTTTGTTTCCTCGCGTTTAATGCAACGCGAGATAGCACTTGTACCCAGACTCCCACTTTTTGAAAATTGTATATACCTCCCTTCATATTTATATTTTGTTCGGTACCCGGGTAGTCCGAAATGGCTCACACCATTGTGCTTCAAACCACGTTGACTGCTTTTTCAATAACAAAATAACTTCGTCACAGTGAGCAAAAACGCACTTGTAAGCAAAGTCACGTGACCAATGACGTCATCGCCCTTAGTCTTGTACAATAATTAGTTTATGGTAAGACTTATTTCTAGACAACGTGGGGTCTTGCTGCCCTCAAACTGACCAAGTTATTTGGGATTGACGATTTTCCAGCTGCAAAGGATTCTGGGAAGGTTCTTATTATAATTATATATTTGTTATTTAATTATTATATTTTTTTACACACACGACTTACCTAGAAGACTAAATTTTACCAATCATAATGTTCATAAAAGATACACTGATCAAAACATGTTTACCTTGTTTTCTCTGAGCGCGTGCATTGTGACCTCACCGCGCTTTTTTATTCAATATAGCGCGCGGCACTTAAAAGAAGAAGGTGTGATTTTTTCCCCTTTCAAACGAGTTTGCTTTTGAGTAAATCTATCTCCTAGAAACTGTTATCGTTTTAATTCTTAATTTAACAATTATTGTCTGTTTAAAATATGTTGCTCAAAACATTTAGTTTTTGCTATTTTTCCCTAGCGCGTGCTGTTTCGTTTTAATCGAACGCGTGGCACTTAAAGAGAAGGTGTTATTTCCTTCCTGAATTAATAAGGCCTCGCTCGAGGATAAATCTCTCTCCTAAAAACTCTTATGGTTTGAAACCGAATTTCGACAATTATTGACAAGACATTCTGTCAATATTCTGAAGTCGCTCCAAAACATTTTTCTTGTCTTGGAAGAGTGCGTGGACACTTACGAAGTAATTTCTATAAACTTATAGGGGAATCTTTATTTACAATATTTTAGCATGAGCAATTCAGTTTCTGATGGAGCTACAAATAAATCAGTTCTGAATATTGAAAGGTCATAGTATGAATAACCTGCCAATGAATATGAGCTTCATGTATTGAATACTTTTTGTGCAACGCGGGTTTAAAAACGCAAAATTTTGCAAAGAATGTATGAGCTCATTAGTGCTTTTGCCACCCAGAAATTTTGCAGTTTTTGGAAGATAATATCTCCTTGAATACTACACCTAAAGAGCTAAAAATTTCACAATATATTTAATTTCACAAGCTCTTTACCTGCCTGCAGTCAAATAAGATCTAATATGTTTCCTTCTGTAAGCAAAGCCGCATGCAAATAAGCAAAAATGTAAACAATGACGTAAGCAACGATCCCCCTTTATGAAAGTTGTGTGCTCAATGACCTAGTCTTTGAGTGGAAGCGAGGTTGCAGGTTACCTTGTTTTGATACAGACCTCACTGCTTTTCTTTTGTTAATCATTTTGTTCTTATGCTAACTAGTCTACATTTGCATGAGAAAGACAGAGACGTTTGTATCAAAACAAGGTCACCTACGGCCTTTGTTGAGTTTTGTCGGCCTCGCTTCCATTCAAAGGCCAGGTCACTGAGCAGACAGCTGTAAAATGGACTATTTAATCAATTGGCGTTGCAACTTGTCGTATGATAATTTATGCGCTTTCATTGTTTGACTGTCAAAATAATTTATTCCCAGTGATTTTATTATCATTATGGACTGAGTTTTGTCGAAGTCAGATCTCTTTGCACGAAAATGCCGAAGTACTACATAGTAGCAAAAGTTTTGGCTGTGCGGTCCATTGACGGCCATAGAGAGTATCGAGTGACATAATAATTGGTAGGTATTCAATGGCGGTTGACGCGAAGAAACCGAAACAAATTACGGGCGGAGATTATCATTCCACTTTTTACGCACCGTTGTTACTGACGAGGATTTATGTAGGGTTGTTCCTAAAATGAGGAGTGCGGAGTGCGGAGTGCGGAGTGCGGAGTGCGGAGTGCGGAGTGCGGAGTGCGGAGTGCGGAGTGCTTTACGGAGTGCGGAGTGCGGAGTGCGGAGTCATCAAAAAGAAAAATGGGAAATGGAAAAAATGGGAAAAAGAAGAAATATTTAAAGCAGACGAAATAAAAATGATATAAATACAAACGAGTACAAAAATTCCATATAAATACAGATAAAATATAATAATAAAGAGGAAATGGAATATTTTTCTCTGACAACAACCCAAAATAATTGGAATAAGAAATAAATGAAAATCGATAAAAACGAGAGCATTTTGTGATCCGTAATGAGTACAATGTTTCTGTGGGTTATTCTTTTTTTCCAGAGTTTTAATTATTTATTTTATTTCTGATGCACTGTTTGTCTCAACTTGCGTTCGTAACGATAAAATTCTTGCAAGCAAAAAGTAGCTGAGCCAATGAGAAGTGGAGGTCCCCACATACACACGAAGATAAAATCGTGCACGCACTACAAAGAATAGCTCGTTGCGTGGAAAATTCTGGGCTAATTCCTGTAACGAATTTGTGCCAGGTTTAGCACTCAGACAGATGTCATGTCACGAGCACGTTTACTGTTTAGCCAGCCATGTGTGACACTGGTCAAGATTAGTCGATTGATATGTTATTGAACACTGCTTTTCCTTTGAAGGCTTCCTTTAGCTTTCTTAAAATGACGATTAAAATGAATATTATTGTTTTAACCCTAGATAAGGAACATCCGCTGGTGATAAGCGACTTGGTAAAATTATCCCTCAACTATAATTACATCGCTCAAAAACATATTTAGTACACACACAATTAATAATTCTCTCTACTTTCGCTTCTCTAAGTTCTTCGCATCACTCGTCATCAGTGAATTCGTCGCCAAATCAAGGGTATCTAAATCATTTTCAGACTATTGGTAACCGCTCACTTTATTAAATTCTCAGGTTTGCATCAGCGAAAAAAGTTGCGATGCGATTCAAGAAATACCGATTTATGCGCGTCGGACTACGCTCAGGGACACTAGAGTACCTTCTCGAGTTCCTCATGAGCCCGGGCTCATGAGATAGGAAAGAGTCTCACCTCCATTAAGTTTCAGTTGCAATTGACAGCAGGGAATCAGCAGCAGGATTAGTGTCTTCGGTTAAGTGTGACTCATCACTATTTCCCTTCGCTACGGAGAATAAGCAAGTGTCGACTATATTACAGCATGAATGACAAGATATAAAAAGTCACGGTCTAAAATCATTGCGTTCATCAACAAGACTATTTGTTCAGTAATACAAGCCATAATTTCCCCTAATTGAGCATTTTAAGCAGTAGTAAGTGATAACAGACCCAGCAAAGGATGTTTTAAGTGACAACAAACGAAATGAGATGCTGTGATGTTTCAAAATAAATCGCCAAGTGCTTTATTAATTGTTATGTGCTAATAATTGTACGCCATCTACGCTTCGTGGGAACCTCTACTTCTGATTAGCTCTGATGCATTTTACTTGCAAGAATTTTATGTCATGTCGTACTGCGGAGATAACTATCGCTATGAACTCAAGTTGTGACAAACAGTGCATCAGAAATGAAATAAAATTAAAACTCTGGAAAAAAAAAAAAAGAATAACCCACAGAAACCCTGTAATCATTACGGATCACAAAATGTTGTCGTTTTTATTGATTTTCATTTATTTCTTATTCCATGCAATTATTTGGGTTGTTGTCAGAGAAAAATATTCAGTTTCCTCTTTATTATTATATTTTATTTGTATTTATATGGAATTTTTGCACTCGTTAAATTTATAGCAATTGTTATTACGTCTGTTTTTAATATTTCTTCTTTTTCCCATTTTTGCCATGACTCCGCAGTCCGCAGTCCGCAGTCCGCAGTCCGCAGTCCGCAGTCCGCAGTCCGCACTCCGCACTCCGCACTCCGCACTCCGCACTCCGCACTCCGCACTCCGCACTCCGCACTCCGCACTCCGCACTCCGCACTCCGCACTCCGCACTCCGCACTCCGCACTCCGCACTCCGCGTTTTAGGAACAACCTTTCTGTAGCGCGATTTTTGAACGCTATCAAATCTGGTAAATAAATCTGACCGAACGCTGAGTGCGAGACTTGGTTGCAAACTTGGTTGAACTCGTGTTACTGTCCACAAGAATACCGCATGAGTTTCACGATTCCTGGGTATGAAATGTGAATGGAAGAAAGAATGAAAAAAAAATTAAATTCATCAACGAGCCTCTGCCAGTCTGAAGCTACACTAAATCTCCAATACTAACCAAACAAAAATGGAGACATCATCGATAGCGGTCACCCCTACCATCCGCCCCGGCGTAACGATTTGCACGCAAAAAATTGTGCCAGTACCACCTCCCACGGGCAGAATTTGTCCCTCCTTCGCTTTTACCGATCATTCAAATTTCCCGCTCCCGTGGTTGTCGGAAATTTGAAAATTCCCTCGTGTATTTTTAAGGCGCTGCCGCTATTGTTGAAAAATGGCCATATAATTAGGGTCATATTTGGACTGTATAACAAAGCCTTTTGTTAGCAAAATGGACCCGCTTTTCTTGATACGGTCAGGAGCATACGGTGAATTAACAGTGTAGATTTCAAAATATCTATTTCTGATCTAGACAAGGGTTGATCCACAGGGGATTTAAAATAAGGCCGGTATACCTAGGTAAATTAGATTCACTTTTAGCGTAAGTATTTCTAAAAGACAATAAAATAATGTGTTGCTTGGAAAAGGTTTGTCGAGCTCGAACCGAAGTACGGTATTTCCGCTGCCATCGTTGTCACCACGACCGCTGTGATTGGTTGAGAGCAACGGATTTGCCATTTTTCATTGATCGCAGCGTTCGTAACTTTGTCATGGAAACCGGATTAATTTGTCAGAGAGTCCAGGTTTAGCGTTGTTGCTAAGCAATTTTTTTACATATACTATTTAGGAAAACATTGTTTCACAGCGTAAGTAGAGGACTGAACACTAGTTTTGTCGTTTGAGTGCGTAAGCGTAAGTATTTCTAATCGACAATAAAATATTGTGTTACTTGGAATAGGTTTGTCGAACTCGAACCGAAGCGTATTTCCGCCGTTTTGCGCCCTGGCCATCGTTAATCATAGGCAGTTTTCGAAACGTGTACGCATTTTGACTTTCAGGATATTTTTTCCTGTCATGGTCAAGTCACCTACCAAGTGTGACTCGGAAATCTCAAAAACTTTTCAGTTGCAAAAACAAAGCGAAATAGGTAAACCGTCACACTGGTGTTGAGATTTATGATTTTAGCCTATTTTTCACAATGTTTAAATTTTACTTAAATTTAGGATTTTAGATTATTTTAGGGTTTACCTAATTTTAAACAAACAAAACAAAAGCATAAAAAAAAACGCAACAAACAAACAAACAAAAAAACCAAAACCAAAACCAAAACCAAAACCCAAGCCAAAACCAAAACCAAAACAAAACAAAACAAAAAAACAGGACAAACGGACAAACAAACAACAAGAAGTTCGGATAGTACAGTTCTTGGAATGCAGTCGCCTAACCGGGTCGCTGAATGGCTTTGGTTCGAGTCTGGTCTCTCACCAGATTACTGAATTCCACATTCTTGGCAGATTAAAGATAACCTTAGACCGCTTACTCTCACACGTGCTTAAGCAAGCACGTGGGTGCTAACAAAACGTGGTGGAACAGAGCGCAACGTGAGCTTCAACATGTTACTTGTTTTCTAGTTGGCCATGTGACGAAGACTGCACGTTGCTAGCAAAGTGCTACAAAACGCGGCCAACACTTATATGGAAATGACATGGAGTTGACCCGGCAATCTCGTTTATTTTCCAGCTTGTCAGACAGTAGAATAATTTGGAAAGACCTGCAAAATTTGCATTTACACTTTAGAACAAATTCGTGCATTGCAAGCGCTCCGTGATGTCCGACTGAGTGTGGTCTGGTTTATCAACCGTACTCCCGGGGAAACGATCGCAAAGTGGAAAATGTGAGTGTATGCAATTGTACTGTTAGAATTGAATTTTCCCAATTAAGCCTGTCAAACAGTGGATTTCAGTATTTCCAAATGCTTTGCTTTTGTTGCTTACCACAAACTAATTTCTGACTCACAATTGCAATTATATTTGGGATATTCGACTATTCCTTCTGACTAAACGAAGGCGGGAAACATAGAGTTAACAATGTTTCAGCCATATTTTTCTTTATTTTCGGCTTCTGAGTTTATCATATCCAAGTAGAGACGATCTCGATTTATTTTTACTTGAAGTAAGCTGAGGCGACCTCACCGAGGAAATGACAAATCATTTTATTCACGAGGTCAGTAGGTCAGTACTTCGTAGGACAACAGAACTTTTGCTTTTCAAAGCAAAGTTGCTAAAAATACACGAAAAAGTTCATCTTGAGGCTATACAATCTGCGTGACTTCACACTGAATTATCTCCAAATCGAAGTAACACATTTCGCCAAAGCAAATAGCTAACGATTGAAAAAACTTGTTCAATAGGGAATAATAGCCAGAATTACGAGAAATGTGACACACTAGTTCGCGGGTCAGAGTTGAAACGAAATGCCTGTTAATTTTAATATAAGCCTGTTAATTTCAGTATTGTAAGCAGATTGAGATATTGTGACGAGTTCCGTTTCCGTTTCGCAGAGAAAGTAGAATAATGCGTAAGAAAATTTCTTCGATAGTTCTCCACACCGACGAAAATTCGTTTAACCTGGCGATGCACATGTTGTACTGAAACGATTTTACTATACTATATCTATTTATTAAGCATTTTCTGTTGGTTGTTTTTGTTGTGTCCCCAATTAGCTTCTAAGCTTAATATCTTGACAAGTAAATAACGCTTGTTATTATTATTATTATTATTATTATTATTATTATTATTATTATTATTATTGTTGTTGTTGTTATTATGACAGTGAAAACGTATGGATGCCATATGGATCCCTATCCAGCCAACCTGGGACGTCGAACGTAACCCTGGAGGCCCTAAGGCTAACAACTCTGTAGCTAGTATATTATTATTATTATTATTATTATTATTATTATTATTATTATTATTATTATTATTATTATTATTATTAAGGACAGATTAGAAACTTGCAGAAAGTTTCTTGAAGTAATAGATCCTTTTTAACCGCCGTAATTAACGTAACTTATTATTGAACGATTTTTCCAAAGATATCACCAAAAAGCATTTATGGCAGAGGGATGGAAGAAGTTACATTAAGACTGTGAATGGCTTGATTATCTTCATCGAATGGCTGCAGTCATGTACAATTTAGGATTTTATGTACTAACGAACGGCAGCAATGAGTCACAAAAGGCTAGAGAGAATAATAAAAAAATAGTGGCCAGTTGTGGATGGTACTTTGCGAGAAGAACCGAAACGAAATGGTATTCTTAAGGTCGTTGTTTTCCCTAAGGTAAATCGTTTTATTGTTTTCAGAGCTGTTGAGGTGCCACATTTGCATTGATATCTTAGCTGAAAATTGAAAAGTAAAGTGAAAATGCCGGTTTTGTTGCGTTGTTATGATTAGTGAACTTCGGGCCGCAAAGCCAGAATTTGATCGAATTTCAAAGTGTTATACTTGCAACGCAAAACAACGTATCGTTGTGAAATTTTTCCATAAATATGTGATTCACCGCTATGAAGAAAATATTAAAAGAAGAGCTTTGCGGTGCCTTTAGTTTTTGTTTTAAAATTTTGATGATATCTCATTTAACCATTTTTTTCCTGGGAACAGTTGACAGGAGAAGATGGATCGATAGCTGTACAACCCATTTTCTCAGGGTATTAGGCCCGTATACCAAAATATCACCACGTTTAGATTTGTATGGCGTCATGAAAAATTTTTGTTCACAACATACATTTTTCGATATAAGATTACGTTAGCACAAATAGTGGTTAATCAGTTTTGCCACAAAAGCTGCACTTGTGTACTACAGCAAGCGAATTGCTGCACATTGTCTTGGTTTTAAAATATTACTGTTCGAGTAAAAGTTATTGTAATCGAGACGTTACTGACTTCAAAAAAGGTGTAATTATAGGTGAAATCATTATTATCACATTATGGCTTAAAGGGGATACTTGAAAAGTATGCATTACTGTTTTCGAAAAGCGTTTTGTGAGTAAAAGGAAACACCAGGCTGAAATTGCGAATGAGTACGAAGTTTGAGCTGATCAAACACTTCAGAAACAGGGATAACGAAGCCGGCGGAGCGATGTAAAAACTGAAAGAATCACTCAAAGAGGTTAATTGTGTTTCATAATAACATACATTGTAATGCATGCCTATTCAGTGCCTTTTTTATGCCCATGTGCTATCATAACCATCGCCGCAAGGCAAGTGACGCACTTTTCCCAAGTTTATCGCGCATTCTTTCCTCCTTCATTACGCAAAGTACCATTTTGTTTCGCAAAGTACCATAAACCAAAGATGTCGTATTAACATTGTTCCTGCACTATAACGACTATATCTTTAGCTCCACTATCATGGAGAAAGGTGGCACGTTCGTGTTAGACCGATATTGAAACTTAATGAGACTGATGAAAAATAATCGACCGCAACAGTTAATCCTGATAATATCAGGATGTTTATACAAGTTCCCGCGCTCCCTAAATTGTCTTTTTGTGTTGAAACTGTGCATTTCATGATAGTGGTGTGAGTTGTAAATGACTTTGTAGCGGATAAGCAAAATATGTTTTGCGACATGCATAAAATATTTGCCCTTTCACACCATGCAGGGAGTAAGTGAATAAGTTCTGTTTCTTGCTGGGCACGATCTGCAGCTAGTCTAGTGAGGCCGCTCGACTCCAAATCATGGCTTTGCATTTTAGAACTCTTTGGACCACTGAGTGACACATTTTATGAGTAAGTTTTGTAATTAGTGACATCTTTTAGGATGACACATGTGGAATGATGCCAACATAGGTTACGAAGAAGTCAACGATTTTCAGTCTTATTACGCATTAACATACTGTCAGCTAAAACCTCTTTTGTTTTGCAGCATCTAACAACAGAATGAAATATTTATTTTATTAAAAATATCGACGTAATCCTATTTCATTGTGGGCAAAGAATATCTTGCCCACAGAATTGCTTTTTGCAAAGGCACCGGGTACCGTCCTCATGTAGCCGAGACTAACTTTAGACCCGCCAGGAAAAACCGTAAACACTGCCGTAATCGAGTCGGGCTTAAAAGCTCAGTACTGATTTAAGAAAATAGAGGTCCGAAAGGTCATCAACAAATCGAGAGTATACCCGCAGAACTCTTCAAAGCTACACGAAGCAAATTTTAGGATTTTTATTCTGTGCTTTGTTTTTTCGTTTGAAAACGCATACTTTTTTTTTTATCAGTTTTCGCTTTCCTCTCCAGAGTGGAGGGTTTTGAAAACGGAGTAGTGTGGACGGATGAAAACGGGGGTTTTCGTAAACGCATTAGTGTGGACGGGGCTTTAGTAATCAATTTATTAACGCTGTAGTTAATGAGCATCCGTAATTTTTCGACTAAAACATTGTAAACATTGTAGCCATCTTTTTCTTATAATAGATTGCTCATATTTTTTTTTTCTGTGCCTTTCGGCATAGCAAGAACAGTGGGTCATAAATTCCGTCTACAACAGATTTCCTCAATATTTTAATTTAAGGATCTGGTTTCATGTCTTCTATAGAACGCAAAAATAGCTCTTTTTAGAAGACATTCATTGTCTATTTTTGTAGACATTTGGAATTATCAGAAAGCTTCCACTGTTTATAGAACTGATTTTATACACTCAGATTCAACTTCGAACGGCATTCAAACAACAAATAAATCAGCTTCGTGATTTTGGGGTCCGTGGACTGACCGTAACATACATGAAACATATAACATAAGTAACGGCAAACTGGGTTGGGGTTCACTGAACATTAGCTGCTGGACTGGTTGCCGGATGAATGATTTCATACTGGCCATGGGTAATGCCGCGTTGGCGACCACTTGGTTTCGTCATGTTCACTGAATTTATTACATACGGAGACTTTGTCGTTTTCCTTAACGCACTTCAAATGATCAATGGCGACTGATGTGTTTAATATAAGCCGGTGTAGTAACATTAGTGGCTGATCCTACTATTTGTCGATAATTTGTTATCTTCACTGGGTGGTCTAACTGCAGAAGCGTGTCAAGAAATTGTACAGCCAATATTATTGAATACCGTAAATGTCTTGTCTTGTCTTGTCTTGTCTAGAAGCCGCGCAATTTGAAAGGAAAGAGAAATCATTTCTTTGTCGAACAAAAGCAAAATTATCAGTAAATTGCGATGCAAGTAGAGTTCTATTACTTTAAGCTGTATTTCCGCGTAAGTCTCTCGATAACTTCTTTGACTGCCACTACTGATAAATATTAATGTAGCGGTGGATTCTGCCCAACTGATCGATTAAATCTCGCGGCAGGTTTCCACAAAAATCACAAGTCCGTAAATATTACTGGGCTGCCATTTTGATATTTGATCTCTATGTGGAACGTATACTCACAGATACAGCAAGCTGCAATTCAAATCAGTTCAAGACCACTATTGTCTGCCACAACGCATTGGTCCGCAGTTGGCCGGATATGATCATGTCACCATACGGTCTTGCTTCTCTTATATTATAATTGGTAGAAAACGGGATCTCCAATTTTCCCTCAACAGCATGATCTGTGCTGAATCAATTTCATATAACCTAGGGTAAAATAATTTGAGTGATCGTCGGCCTTATAGTAGGCGAATCACACGACTAGTCATTTTATTTCGCCTCGCCAATATCGCGCCAATTCACGTACTAATTCAATATTCAATAACAGTCTTTTTCAACATTTTGGTCACTAGCATTACAACTCGCAAGATATTGAATTTGTGAAAGGTCATCGCAATGAGCACTACTTAAGCAGTAGTGACAGGGATTCACATATTCACTCTTTAATCCGCAGCTCAAATATATGATTTTCATATATTGACGGATGCATTCTCACATCGCAAGATATTGTTGGGTGTGAAGAAAAGGTGCTTGTAATGATCAGATGGTTACATTTTTTTTCCATTTTCGCTTTGTGCTTGACTCTGTAGGAAAAGACTTGCGCTTCCCCTGTGCACGTACCGTCATGTTTCTCAAAGTCGAGGTTTACATTGTATTAAAGTGGCTGAAAAATATGTTGGTTCTTTGGTTTATTTTGGAGGGCAAGCGGTTTTTTAACTTATTCCTTAAATTGTCATTTCTGTGACAGACCGGCTAGATTATAACCTGCGAGAGCAACTCGATCGTCAAAGAAACACCGGCTGTATTAGCTACTAGAGTGACCTAAATACGGCTAAAATAAAGCGAGGAGCAACCACGATGGAGAATGCAGGATGAGTTTTTGTTTTTGAGATGCAAATACATTGGATAAATGTATTCCAATAGGTTGTAAGCATGAGATCATTTTTGCGTACATCTGTTTTCATCTAGTACATTAACCTAATTTTTTTTTAACGTAGCAGGATTTTGAAGGGGAGATTTGCACCGCCATGATATTTCCATTCGGCCACATACAGGGTTCTTCAGACTCAGTGCTATTTAAGATGGACAGACCCAGGAGAAGATCACCGTCTTGGAGAACACAGCAAGCTGGTTCCACTTGGCAGAACCTTGGATAGTGTAAACCAAAGAACGGCTGAAGAAAGGTAACATGAATTGCTGTTGAGCTTCAAATTTTACAAAGTCAAAAGAAATTTACAACAAATGGGCCATGTTTTAAACAAGTAAGGGCCTGGGAACGAGATTTTAAAATTTATCGATTGGAAAAAACTATTTCCACTGCATGAAAGAGCATCTCAAAAATGGTCACCTAAAACACTTTCTGAAATAGAGACATTTATATGGGATTTGTTTTAAATGCATGTTACCTGGCGGCTTTTCAACCAAACATACTGTTGGAGATATCTTGAAAATGATAATCACAAATAATAGTTATTACTGCATGATAACGATTAAATGGAATTGATGTCAGTTTTTCACAACATTGGAAGCTGTAAACATAAACGAGCTGAAGAAAGGTGACATAATATTTTCTTCTCCTATCATCATTTACTGTTAAATCTAAAGAGCAAGTTTACCATCCTGCTCAACGAAACTTTCTTCGATTTTAACGACGGCCCCGGATTCAGTTCTTCTTCGGCAACTGGTGTTTAACCAAATTAGTGAGACTGTGCTTTATGATCTGGGCGTTTCTTTATCGTTTGAAGAAACTGCGACGTGTGAACTGTGAGTGTCTTGTTTTTGATACCATACTTATAGAGTTCTTTTACGGCAGGGTTTTGAAGCCACTTACTAGATTTTTGTATTCCTTGGTGATCCATTTCTTCTTTCTTTTACATCAGAACGTGCGGTTTTTGTGCCTAAAATCATCGTCAATGGCAAGATACAATTTCCCGCAGGAGCACAAGGTCACTGGTGTCTCGCGTACGACCATGGGAAACAGTTATTTAGGTAACTAACGAATTTAAACTTAAGTGATTTGTTTGATTTCATGCTATAAAGTAATCCAATCTATTTATTGAGTTTGTTTCTTAATTATTTGTATGGCACACGGCATATCCAATGAAATGAAAACGACGAACACAATGACGAATCTTTAAAAGACGCAATGCTTCAATAGACAAATAAATCTTTTTTCGATAATCTCGTTTTGATAATATAAATTGGGAAAACACAAGCTAAGCTAAGAAAGATGGAAGACTCAGCTTAGATCTGCTGAGAATACATCTTGTCTAGGAGAATGTATATCTTTTGACAAGATCAAAATCAGTTACATGTAGTGGTGAATTTAACTCCCTTTTGCTAACCTGTTCAAGTAGGGGGTCTGTTAGGTAAAAACAACTCTTCAATCTTGCAGGCTTGTCAGTGCAACATACCGCAATCCTGACTAAGTCAAGTCATCATCAGCGTCAAGTGATTAGTATAACGTCAGAAGGTGGTGTAAATACTCTGGTAGTTGTTCTGATTGGTCAACGAAGTCGTGATGTTATTGGTCGTCTGACGGTGAAGCCGTGATGTTATTGGCTGTGAAAACTGTAAACGTGATTGGTGCGTTTCGATCCATCTTTTGTTAGTCAAATGTTCGTAGGTGTATTGTTAGTAAAATTAGTCGGTTTGTCTATTGTTTGTCTCTTGTTGATAATTTCAATAAGTCGTTTGTAAGGTACGGGAAGTTGTTGCCAGCGGTTCAGTGGTGGTTGTTAACCAACTGTTAGTAAACCAACTTACCAGTGCGATCCGTTGGTGGTAGTTACTACAGTAGGTAATGCATTTAGCAGAGTCCCTGCAGTCAACCATTTTCCGTAAAACCGTTGTGGATCCGCTCCTGATGTTCTACTTTCATACCATATTATTGTTACAGTTTCTCAACTTAGTAAGTGATTTTGCGAGCGCCTTTGTGCGTAAACTGTGCATTTAAGTGATCAAATGTGATACAAAGTGGCGTACCTACCTACATTCAGTGCTACCTGTGTTAAGCGGTCACTTAGAGATTCCCGCTAAGTGACCGCTTCGTACAGGCTCGAATGTAGTAACCATTCATTACATTACGTTTTACAAGTCAATTTCGTTCTCACCTCTTTCTCCATCAGATACAATGCAATTGCCTTTCAAGTTCCGGGATCAGATCAGTGGAAAATTCCTTCGTGGAAACCTTCAGGTGGCGATTTACTCGATCATGTTTGTTGTCTGCATATTGCTCGGAGGGTCTGCATGCAAATCTGACTTCTCTGGCAGTTGACTCGTGGCCCTGGATACCTGAAAATAAAGATATGGATGAAAATAAAGACATCCTGATAAGGCCTCGTCGCGTCACGTGGTGCATAAGGCCCCTAATTTCTCGTAGGAGTTTCTGTGATCCCTCCTTTATTAAGGGGTAAGGGGGGGGGGGGGTTATTTGACCCATGCCCAACCCAGATCCAGCATGGTTGAATCTACCAGGGACTAGCGGCCTCAGCCAAAATTTCCCACAAACGCTAGAAAGAAAGCCGACAATTTCAGTTAAGAACGGAGGAAATGAGTTATTAATAAGTGAATCTGTGCGTGAAGAAGTTCTTGTTGAAAATGTAAGAATGATTGCTCAAAAAAAAAAAAAAACATGTTTACGTTTGAAGCCAATAACTTTCAAAAATTATAAAATATGCCTCTGTCACATCGCAAAAGAGGTTATGATCTGCCATTATGTCATAAAGCCATTTATTTTACTGCATTTATCAACGAGAAAACTCGGATACGAAAGTGCTATTCTGCAGTTCTAAGTTGAACCGGCCTGAAATATCACCGTCAATCGCTATCAACAACAACAATGAAATAACTCCATCATCTACTAAATTCCCTGTTAAAATTCTGCAGAATCGAGCCTCATTTTTCACAGATTTTATGTGATCTACACATAGGCACGTGTCCCACGACCTTTAAAAAATAACCTTAGCTGAGGCAGTTTGCTCTCACACATGCTTTGCCAAGCACGTGTGCGCTAACAACACGTGGTGGAAGGGAATGCAACGTGAGGTTCAACGTGTTATTTTAAGATGGTGGTGGAAATGACATGGAATTGACCCCGCAGTCTCACTAATTGAAGGAAGTTGCTTAATTACGTACAAGGTGCAAGCTCAGACAGTAGCATGAATTGGAATGACTTGCAAAATTCCCATTTACGCTTTAAAAGCAAATTGACGCAGTGCAATTACTGTTGTCTATCCGTGGTCTGGCTTATCAACCGTTCTCTCCGGGAAAGCGGATAGATCGCAGCGTGGAAAATGTGAGTGTATGCAAAATATAGTATTTCCTTGGATTTTCTCCATTAAGCCTGTCGGACAGTGTATTGCGGTATTTTCAAACGTTTCGGTCTTTTTTGCTTGCACACAACTTCTCCATTACTAGTTCAGAACTGCTACTGTTCCCCCTAATTAAACTAAGGAGGTCTCAGCATTATATAGCAGATTTAACAGTGTATAACCAAACTTTTTTCTTTATTTACGGTTTCGGAGTTTATGATATCTAAATAGAAACGCTGTAGGCGACCTTACTGAAGAGAATGGCAAATCATTTTGTTGCCGACGTCAGGACAACAGCTTTCAAAGCGTAGTTGCTAAAAATCACAAAAAAAGCGTTAAACTTGCTGCTACAATATGCATGGTCTCACACTGAATTATCCCCAAATAAAAGTGACACATTTCGCGGAATGCTTTCGCGGAATCGCTAACGGTTGAAAAAACTTGTTAGCGAATTGAATTACCTAACGCGGAATGGGACACACAAATGCGCCGGTCAAATGCTCAACTGACTTATAAGCCTCTTGATTTTGCTGGGAAAGAAAAAAAAAACACTCGAGATAATCTGAAGAGTTCCGTTTCCGTTTCAAGGAGAAAGTAGAATGAAAACCTGGTTCAGCAGCTGACACAGACTGTTTTTCCTATTCGTGATGACTGTGAACGGAGGGGGAAACGAAATTTGCATTTAGGATTAACAACAAACACAAATTAAAAACAAAATAAAAACAAACAAGCAAGAAAAAGCTATTATTGATGTCTACAGAGGTAGCAAACGGGAATTTGGAATACATAATGTGCAACGGAAATCCTTTGGTAACGCATTCTTTTGGAAAATGTTCGATATTTATACATGTTTTGATTGAAAATTAAGAATTGTTTAGTTTATGCGTCCTCTTTAAATTTCTCAGTTTGTGCTAAGATCTACACTATATTCCTCAGTAAATTTGAGATTTTTTTTTCTGAAAAAAAAGGCGTGTGCTTTACCAATGATTTAAATATTGTCAACCTGCACTTTCTCTGCTGAAAATGGCACAATGTTGCAGCTCGGAAGGGGAGAAATAAATGTACATTTTGTGATTTTAGGGGTTTTGCCAAACAATTCTTTCTCACCATAAATAAAATAAACGATATAAACACACAGGTTTGACAGTCAACTTCGAAAATGACTTGTTTGCCACAAGCGGGTCAGTTCAGTTGCAGACGTGACATGCAAAAGGTTATTTATAGCGATACAGCAAAGAATTCACACAGAACGAGCGCGATGGAATGAGTCACTAATAAATGCTACCTAAGAGAAGTGTGATATAACAGTGTTCCAAACAACTAGGTTTTGCGCCACTAGTAACGTTCGGTAATCAAGTGATTTGAACAGGAGATACTGAAGTTTATTCAGGCTGATGAAAAACAATCGACTAACATGTTAACTAATCCTTTGCATTTTTAGCCAGTCTTCTTTGAACCTATGAGTAGCGCTCTTGTCAGTGAGTGGAATTTTCTAGGATGAAGCGTGTGGTGTGGAATGATGCCAAATGAGGTCAAGAAGAAGTCAACGATTTTCAGTCTCAGTAAGCACTAATGTAACACTTCCATACTGCCAGCTAAAACGTTTCGGCAGCTTCTAGCAACAGAGTGAAATGTTTATTTTATTCAGTACAACAAACGTCGTTCACTGTGCGCAAAGAACCCTTCGCCTTGATATTGTGCTGAATCGCCAGGATGATCTTGCAGAAGCACTGCTGTACGATCGTGCCGCTGGTTGTCAAGTAGAGTATATAGCCGTGAAGGAGAACATGCATATTTCGATCACTGCCTAATCGACAGGCTTGATAGATCGGTATTAATTTCAGAAAATAGAAGTCCAAGAGGTCATTAAAAAAGTCGAGCGTAACCACAAAAAATAAAATGTGGCTTAGTACATCGAACGACAACAATAGAGAGTTTAATCACATTTAATGGCTGCAAATAATTTACATGATAAGTTACTACATAAAAGCTTGCGCGGCGTTAAAGAAAGTCCTCGCTGTTACACGAAGTAAATAATTTCGGGTCGGAGTTTATTTTATGTTTTTTAACTTTTAGTAACCAAAAACTGTAGTTAATAAGAAATGGTGATTTTTCGACTAAAACATTACTCAATACTACAGAAGAAAATAATTTAAATTAGTAAGTATGTTGGTTTGGTTACGGTATCAAGTGAAATTCTGAAAGGGAAGGAATTTTATATTTGTAAAAATAGAGGATCAGTGTAATGCCTTTTGAGTGGCATTATGAACTAGCCGTCTTTTTCTCAGGGCAGATTGCTCATAATTTTTATGTGTTTATTGGCACAGCAAGAACACCGTAATATTCCTTCTGAAAATTGATTTCACCAAGATTCCCTTGATTTAATGATACTCTTTTTTAAGTGTTCTATCGTGTAGCTCTTTTTAGGGCACAATTTGAAGTGTATTCTGAAGTGGTGAATTTCATTAACGGACGTTGGCTGGTTAATTTGGATAATATTTTCCTATTTCTAGACATTTAGGGTCACTCTAGGACTTCCACTGTTTACAGAATTGCCTTGATACACTGATTCAAGTTCTAAAACATTCAAATAATACACCAGCTTCAGGGAATTAAGTTAATTTTCCGCTTTGATGCCATATTTAACCTTTTTTTTTTTATTCTTTTTTTTATTTTTGTGTGGTTTGCTTCTGTTAAAATTTTCCACCTACCTATAGGGGTCGCGCCTAGGATTTCTTTTTCTTTTATTATCAGTGGACAGACTGTGATATATATGAGAACAACATGGCACAAGTATCGGTAAAGCTTGAGGTTGTAGATCTGGACTGGTTGTCGGCTGAATCATCTAATTCCTGCCAGCCATGGGTAAGGTTGCGTTGGTGATCATTTAGTTTCACTATGTTCTCTGAATGTATTAACTTCGCAGATGTTAGATTTTTCCACAACTTGGAACGATGAATCGAGAGAGTGTGAGGGCGAATTGGGATGTGTTCATTAGGCCTTGCTTCTCTTATAATTGGTACAGAAATGGAATCTCCAATACATCAAGAGCATGATCTGCGCAGAATTCATTTCGTATAACTTAACGTAAAATAACCTGGGTGATATTCGGCCGTAGTAGGCAAATCGCAAGCTTAGTCGCCTAATTTCGTGGCAATTTACATACGAGAACTTTTTTTTTTAATTAGCTTGATAGCTTTACTTCTTGCAAGTGATTGCTGGGAGTGTTTATCCAGAAGAAGGCTTTTCCCCTTATTAATCTAACAAACAAAGAAATAATATCATAGCTTATAGCCACTAAAACGGAAGCAGGATTGAAAACTAGTGTCTCCAATGTTTCTCTGTCTTGACTATTGCAATTAGAAGTTGTTGGTCAACTAGAAAACCTGGTTTTACCTACCGATTTATCTCGCCTCTCGGCTTTCAATTTTGACTGTTTTCTTGTAAATTAGCAGGTATCTCAACGCGGTTGGTTTTCTCGGCAGATTTTTGTCATGGACTGTGAAGAAAGGGGGAGGGAGCACATTTCAGCCGATGCTGGAAGAGAGATCACCACGGTCAGTTTTGGTACAAAGACGTTTCGTTCAAGTGGACTTCTATTTTTCAAGATGTCCTGGTAATCATGAAGAAGTATGAAGACGGCTTTAAATGTCAGTAAGCAGAAGTAAGGATCATCTTTACAGCGTGTTATATTATATATTGCAATTTGGCCTTGATATCGTTCGTTTGTTAGTTAGCACCGCTTCTTGAGTGCATTGACTAGTGGTTCTAAATATTTAGTACATGTTCTTTAAATTATTGAATTCTTTCTTACATTGATTATTTTTAGCTCATTTTATTTTTCCCTAAATTCGAAGCAAAATAAAGTTGTTGATTGATTAATTGTCTTAAGGCGCCAGTTGTTTTCAATCCGGTTTTTTTTTTTTTTTTTTTTATTTTCAATTTTTTCAGTGTCGTTTTGTGTTTGAGCGTGCACGTGTCAATTATGTTTCTCAAGATCGAAGTGTATTTGCAGTGTATTTAGATGGCTTAAAAGTATTATTCATTGGTTTAATTTTGGTGAACATTCATTTTTATCGACCATATTCCTTTGTCATTTCTGTGACAAGCCGACCAGAGTGTAGTCTAAGAGAGCAAATCGATTGTTCAAGGAAGCATCTGCTGTATTAGATAGAAGAGTAACCTAATTAGAGGGTAAATAAAACGTGGAGGGAGAAGAGCAACCAAGATGGACAATGCAGAATGATTTCACAGGTGAGATGCAAGTACATTCGGTATAAATGTATCCCAAACAGATTGTAAACATGACATCATTTATCTGAAGCTGTAGATTAAGTTGTAATTATTTTTTTAAGGTTACACGTTTACACCGCCGTGATGTTGCCATTGCCACATGCAGTGCTCTTCAGAGACCGTTAAGATGGACAGACCAAGAGGAAGATGGTCATTTAACAATACATGAAGACAGAACAACAGACTATTTGGCAAATGAGGGGAACTTGAACACAGCAGGTCAATTCCACTTGGCAGAACCTTGAAGAGTGTAAACAAAAGAAAGGCGGAAGAAAGGTAACTTGAATTGCCGTTGAGCTTCAAATTTTACAAAGTCAAGAGAAATTTAGCACTTACTGGGCATGTGATTTTACTCTATTAGAGATTTAATCAGCCTTTTACGCTTCTGTTGTGTACTAGGCTATTGCCAGTTGTCGTATGTTAATCTGACTCCTTGCATGATCATAGAATCATGGACGAAGACTTTGAGCATTTCAGATCTAACTGAGCTTTGTAGTTTTCTCGCAAACCATCACGGGCTTTCAGTGTATCCCCGAAACTACAGAATTTAAACTTGGCCTAATTTGTTTGTCTTTACAATCTTGTAATAAACTTCAGTTTTATTTCCTTAGCCTATTTTAATTACCATTCTCTCGTGCTGAGCTCAGACATAAGCAAAGTTCAAGTTTACCGTCAGTAGGAACCGATAAACGAATCCTGTAAAAGGGTAGCAGAGCCGGTGTTTGCAATTGGCTATTGACAAAACAGTGCTGTAGTGTGTTGATCACCAAACAACACACCACAAGCCACGACTGGTGGGAAGAACGGGATGGAGTGAATAAACAGCCCGAAGCGGATATCTTTGGTTTGATTAATCCAGTGCGAATTTATGACAATTTTTTATTGTACCTTACACTTCTCTTTAAGGTTGTAAACTAATAAAATTTTAGTAAGAAATGTTGAAGATTTCGAAATGTACTAGCTTCATGCCAGTGAGAATCCACAAATGATGTCGCCTGCAGTTCACTTCGCACTCATTCATCGCCGTCCATTCGCAGTACATGTAAGGAGAAGATAAAGTGATATTTGAACTTGAAATACCGAGGTGTTTTCAACAGGAATCTTAATTTATAGTATCGCACTAAAATATTGAATAGCAAGATTTCAGTTGGCAATTCTGCAGAGTTACGGAGAGGTGTGTGCATCAAGAGACGAAAAGAAAGCCGCACAAATGACCGTGTTAAGCGAAATAACCATGGAAAGCGCTAGATAAAGTTACCTTTTGCTTCCTCTGATTTTAGAGTGGTCTTTTGGCAATTAAAGTACACGTACTGTTGTGGTCGCCGTGCTGAACCAAACCAGGTTGAATTCTGAATTATTTCCTTCATCATGTAATCCCGACGTGTGTGCGGTTTTGTGAAAGAAGCAAAGGCGTCCTCGGGACCTGAATCAGCTCAATGTCATCATTTTCATTTGCGAAAGAGCTTTAGGTTCCTGCAAAACTTAAAGCTTTGGATGATTTGTTTGTTTTTATGTTCTTAAAGATAACTTAGCCATCTTTACTGGGGCTGTTTGGTAATCGAGTGAGTGATATACCAGAAGATAAAATTTCACCAAACTGATAGGAATCATGATCGTGAAGTTGTATTCCATAATACAATTTGTCATGGCTAAAACACCAATAGATCTGATTTATGATTTATGATTTATGATTTATGATTTATAGTCTTCGCCAGAGACCTGGCAGGGACACTACAACAGCTTGCGCCAATTTCTGTAGGCCCGTAACTGCAAATCCCTCCAATCGAGACGACAAAGTAGCACAAACTAATCACGGTGAAGAATGGGGTTGCTGAATAGATCGTTGATAGATAGTTTTTGCTTGATTTACACAGCCTGATCATCGTGGTAGACTGAACAAATTTTCATTTTACTTCAAGGTTGTAGATTATGATGGTTTTTTTTTTAAATAATGGACATATCTTAGCTAGTAGCTCTTGGTGCACTAGCTTGCAAATGGTAATCACAAGCAATAGCGCCTTGTGCTCAACAATTAGTATTCATCAATCTTTTTTCGTGATGGACTGACAAAGAAGAGTAGACCTATCTAAGCCGAGCAAAGAGTGTCAGCGAACTGATTGTCAGAAGCATTCTTTATTCAAGCCCTACTGATCACGATTTACAACATTTCGTGGCAATTCTTCACAGTGTCGGAAAGTTGCAAACATAATCGAGCTGAAGAAAGGTGACACAATTTGTTCTTCTGTTAACATCATTTCCTTTTTAAGCTCCACAGAAAGTTTACCATCCTGCTCAGTTTCCCAGTGGAATTTTCTACGATTTAAAAGACGGCCCTTGCAAATCAGTTAGCTCTAATTTTCGGTAAGTGTTGTTTAACCAAAATAGACTTTTTTTTTACGAGCTGGCCGTTTCTTTGCCCTTTGAAAAAAGTGCAAACTGTGAACTGAGGTGTTTTCGTTCTGTCTTGATAAATCTTTTGGTTTTCGTTTCAGCTTCGTTATTGTTTGCAAGGCAGTGGCCAACAGTGCAGTTAAGTAAAATAATAATGATAATAATAAAAAAATGTAAACTTTGACTCGTACTTTTTGTTTTTCGTTGAACAATACAGTTATCCTTACTCAGCCTATTTCGTAATCAAAGACCCACTACATCGTGTTAAATGTTAAAAATGACCTGCGACAACAACCTCATCTCGAAGCCGTAATGCCTAATTTTTATCTACCATGGCTGAATACAAATAAATCTTGTCAATTGCCAGAAATCGCTGGTTAAGATGAAGAACTGAGAGGAAGATATATTGGCCGATCGATGGTTTCTCGAGTTGATTTATCCAGCACGAAGTTATAACTTCACTTACCTACACTAGTTCACTTCGATGTTGAAGACCACTTTGATGTTGAAGCCCTCCAATTATGAAGGCATAATCTTGATTTACTAGATTACAAATGAATATTTCAAATAAGTTTTATTTTTGTGCACTTCCAGTATTCACAAGAGCAGCCATTCGAGATGGACAGGCAAAGAGAATAGGGGACATATTTGAACAAGAAACACCAGGTAATCTTAGAAAGAGCTCTTGATTCAGCGAGACTTCTTGGTGATTAACCGATGTAGAGTGGGAAATATCAGCGTAAAACTCCTGATATAATGTGAAAGACGTCAGTAAACGTTCTAGAGTAACTTACGATTCCAGACCGTTTTTGATACCTTATAGTTATAGTATAGAGTACGTCTATAAACCTCGGCGATTTGCATTGCTTGATTTTATGCTGCAAGGTAACAGTCTATTTATTGAGTTTGTTGCATCCGTAATCAGTCATATGACTCGCATGAGATTTAATAAAAAACGACAATCAAAATCACAATCAAGAATGAGACGGATATAAAATCTCGTTTTCATAATCTTTGACTTGTATGAAAACACTGAATGGCGACTGTTTGCATAAGATAGCAGGATATATTTCAGCAAGGTGAAAGAGTCAGTTTACAACCTGCAGAGATTACACCGTCTGAGGGTATATATACCTTTTTTGACTTGATTTATGCCTCTCGAAATTATGGCGGTGAATGCAACTTCCTTTTGCCAACCTCGGGGTCTTTGTTTAGGTCATATCTTGAATCATGATCTTCCTGTTTTTTCAGTGCAACATGGTGTATTGATAGCACGGTTAGAAACACGCAAAACCAGAACATCAAACGAGTGACTTACGATTCCATGTTTATGTTGTATCCGTTTTTGATACCTTTTTGAGTAATTTTACGGCTCTGTTTTGTAACCAAACCAGACTGAAATGTTTCTAGGCCGTTCCTTGCTTGCACATATGCTAGCTCATCCAGCAAACTGGGTTCCCTGCATTTCATTCGCCATGCATGAAACATACACATTCCACTGACGAAGAAAGCAGTTATTCCAAAAATAAGTCTTGCCTGTATGCAATCAGCCGCCCTTGTTAGATTGAAGCCTTTTAACTGCAGCAGTTTAATTATATAGACAATTGATTGATCCTGGCCGCCAAGTCAAGTCAGTCTACGTGACTCTCTTGTTTATGATCCCGCGTTAGAATATGTGGACCAGGAACGTGGCATATTTCGTTATTGGTAAAAAAAGTTTGTTGGGCCAAGTTTAGTTATTAAACGTGTAAAACCACAGAGAAGACGTAAAAAAAAAAGAAGACTGGGAAAGAGGAATATTGGAGTACAGACCACCTCTTCCTTTATTGCGCAACTAGATTTCAATGGCGTTCAAACACATGAATCTATTCGCATTGTCAGCTCACTTTATTTGAATTATTATCTATCATCATAAGCTATTGGGATCTTTTCTTGTAGTTTTCTTATACACTTGAAATATGTACGGTATTTCGTTTTGTAGACCTGAGGTATATTCTGACGCGGCCATTCAAATTGAACCGTGTTTTACCGGATCATATCTAGCTGTTGGGTAATTTCATTTTGAAAAGTGGGTTTCATCTTGTTTCGTATTCTTGGGTCAATGTTGAGCACTTCTTAAGGATACATCTAGGAGTAGTGAAATATAGATAATTACAACTCCATTTGCACCATTTTGCTCATTTATGCTTAAAATTACAATGCCAACTTTCCAAAATCGTAAATCTGGTTGCTGTGCACCCGATTTTAAACTGACTTTTATAGGATTCCTATGTGCTTTGGGAAAAATGAGAGAGAGAGAGCCTTTAGGTTACTTACTCGCTTTAAACGCCTTTCATATATATGAGAAAGAACTAACTCATGAAAGTAATATAGCTTGGAGTGAGTTTTATTAATCACTGTCGCAAGTCATAAAAGCACGAGCTAAGCGGTGGCAGCAGTTATGGAACCAAAAGAGACTATTCAAAAGAAAGCTCAAAAATCAAAATATTTTCATCGTTCCTTCTGAGCGAATTCCTGAATTTATAAGGAGTTTCATTGTTGCCGTAAACATGCTTTTGCTTGAACTGTTAACTGATGAGGAGTTAGGTGTAAGTGACATATTGCTGAATGCAATTGAAATTATCTTGTCAAATCTGAAACGAAACGATCTTCACTTTACTTACTAGAAAGTCAGTACGTAAAAGCTGATTATTACTGTCTGTGTGATGGATAACCAGAAATGGATACATAATCTTTAATTATCTTATATGCAAAGAGGATAGTGGATTTCAATAAGTTCCTTCATACAAACAACAGACACAATAGGGTTATAGTAGATGAAGAGAACTGATACTAACAACATCGGAAAAATATTGAAATATTGATTTTAGCCTTTCAGTTGAGCACTAGAATTTCATACCTCTATCAAAAGCAGAAGAGATCTCGTGGTGCACCTGCAAGCTACCAGTACATTTTACAAGTGTTTCTAACATAAAGGCTTGTATAATGTATAATTCTGTAGAGAGAATTTGTCCGATAACTTTCCATTAATTTGTCAAAAGGGTTCTTCTTACGAGACAGCAACTTCTTCTTGAAGTGAATTTTTTATCCAGAACAGAAAATTTTCCATATCTCGAAGGCGAGGATGCTGGAAGGATGTTGCGTTTCTTTGCTTCTGAAATGAGTTGGCAACCCTTAGAATAGCTTTGCCATGGTGGCTTACAAATTTCAGTTCTTTTATGTGGACGGTTTATCGTGATGTGAATAGGCAATCATTTTATTCTAGTTCTGATCCTGGACCTCACAAATGAGCTCGTATGTTTCATTCCATGCTTGTGGTCTTGAATTTACGTTAACAGGTCCGATGTGTTGTTTTGAGTCCGTTTTACCTTTCTTTACCTGTTACAGTTGTCAATATGTATACATGTATATTTTTTGACTCCGATAAATCATTGCGTGGATGTCATTGAGACTTAGTGAATTTATTAATGGCTCTCTGGAAGTATGTGGAACAATGCCAAGCAATACTTTTTCCCAGTCTCGTTGTCCATAAGACAGAGCTAAATCATATAGTAAACAGGCTAGCTTTCCGTGGCTATAACTGGATCTTGTTTGGCAATGGAACCTTAAGAACAAGATTGCCATCTCTTTTGAATGCTGGCTGTAGATCCAAAGGAATGGCAGGTATTCTTATCTCAATTACAGGATTCAATTCCTCCAGCGTCAAGAATTCGAAATGATTACTTTTACTCGAATCAACCGCTGAGGCAATAGTTTGAAGTGGACTTCAACTCGCATCCACCAAAACGGCTACGTTCGCGACTTTGGCCCGGAACAACTATTTATCTGACTCTCGAGTTGCTTAGATTGTGTAGCTATGCCGTTTATTCTTTACAAACAGGCTTTTGCCTTAAATCTACTCTGGACGCACAGCTCAGTCACAAAATAGCATTAATCATGAGAGAGAAACTTAACTCAGCCCATATTTTGTTTTGTTTGGTTTGTTGTCTTGTTTGCTTCTTCCTGTAGACTGGAACAGCAAAAATGTTCAATTTTACCATAACAACATATGTGTTTAGAGGTCCCTTGAGCTCACTTAGAAGTTAAACCAGACCTGAAATATTTATAAGTAATCCATTTCTAACCTTTACTCGTATTTGTATCCTTTGCAAACGTGTGTGTAGATCAAACCTCCTTTGCTGATCATGAATGCATTTGTTTGCACATGCGTCATATTTTTAAGGGTTCGGACGCGAATACTGATACTTCTCCCAAAACGTCATGAACACGTGAAGTGAATTAACAATAGAAACATGACACGTCTGAATTCAGAAATTGCCTCGTGACTTCCATTTGGTTTTGATATTCACTGCGAAGTATATTAAGTTGTTGTGAAACACAGGAGACGAAACACAAACGAACAAATAAATACGCAAACCTACCACAAGACAATACATGATAAAGTATTTTTATTTTTATTCTAACATATATGCTTTAGGATTCCATGAAGGTATATGTAATTCCCTTGAAAAGAATGTTCTGTCAATATTTTTTTTCAAACACCCATACATAGAACATTGAAAAAACGCAGTAAAAAGATATGGTCGCCGTTCTTCTTTTCGCCCTCCATGCCCGTTATTCTAAGTGTTTTTTTACGAAGTTGCGTGAGAAATGTTTTTTGTTTGTCTGGGCTATAATCTTTCAGTGCAGCGATTTTGCAAATAATGTGAGGAAATTGAAGCACTGCGTCATCATCTCATACTCCTGCCTGGCTCCAAATGCAGTTCACGTCATTTATATATAAATAATCCAACTTGTACTACCGAAAAGCAAGGCTGATACTACGGGGAAAAAGTTGACTTTGCGAGACACTAACATGGCCAAAAGTCGATAAAGTACGGTTGTAACTAGCCGCATTATCGTTGGCGGTCCTTTGCTCATTAGTTGTACTATTAATTTTTTTGTTCACCTCAAAATATGTTTTTCGTTTGCCTATTACGAGTACATAACACCAATAACAAAGGGTGGTCACCGTGCTCGATTCCGGTAAAAACACGACGACAAAGGGAAAAATTTCGGCTGCCAAAGTGCGTACCTTACAAAATTTGGAGCTGGTAGGCACTGAGGAAAAAGCTGAAGAATACAACACACAAATGGGTTCTTCCCTATAATCCAGAATTAATCTGGTCCTCTGGTCCTTTGAGTGCCCATGTGTTTCTGTCCATTCATAAACTACATGTAATTTCTGATCTGATGATAATAATAATAATAATAATAGTAATAGTAATAATGATAATAGCTTTATTAATCTCCTCGAAAAGCTTTTCAGCTTAATTTACAATGTCAGATATCTAAAACTTAGTTTTCCAAAAATATCCTTAAAAAATGCTTTTTTATTTTTACTTTAAATACATCTAAATTAGTGGTAGACTGAAACTCGTCTGGCAGACTATTCCACAGCTTTTGGCCTCTGAAGGTAAACGCGCGCTGACCTACAGCCGTCCTACAGAGTGGTATATGTAGGCGGTCCCTATTCCTAGTGTTGCAGTGCACTTCCGATCTGGCTTTAAACTTCTGACAAAGATATGGAGGTGCAAGTCCATTTAAGCATTTAAATACCATGGTAGCATCCCTAACCGCAAGTTGTTTAATAATTGGCAGCCACTGTAACTGTTTAAGAATAGGTGTAACATGATCAAATTTCTTCGTTCCAGAAACTATCCGGGCTGCAAAGTTTTGCACTGCTTGTAATAGCTCAATGTTTTTCTTGGTGGTATTAGCCCATACTGATGAACAACTACATGTGCTGTTAGTCCGATTTCTCACGCCACTATCTCCGGGTACTCAAAACGCATTTACAAAAAGTGAATTTTTTGGGACTCAATTTTCATGCGTCTGAGAGAGAGAGTTACGGTAAAGTGGGTTCATCATAAATTTCGACAAAAAGAACAATTTATGAATACTGATATGGCTTAAAGAAAACATAAAGACACTTAAAGATATAACGCTATATTATAATGCCAATGAGTAAGAATAATTTTTTATCTAAATATAAAATAATAATTGAGGATGATGAAGAGATTAAATCGACAACAAAAAAGGTGGTTTATAATTTTGAAAATAAGAAGGGTGAAGAAGAGACTTTATCAAATTGTAATTCAGAAATTCACAAGCATTTATCGAGTGAGATGGAGTATGTTGAATGCCCATTTTGCAATCAAATAATAGGAAAACACACTGTTAAGAAAGAAGAACCGTGTTGTGATAAACAAGAACTTATCAATGATGAAGCAATTGTTTGTAAGAATTGTGGTACAGTTCAAGGTTATGGAATTTACACTGTGTATATCGATTTTCTTAAAAATAAGTTTAAAATGAAAAGTAAATCAGTCTATTATCGGAAGTATTATTTAATAAATAAAATAGACACCTTTTGTAGTAAAAATGGAAGACAATTGACTTTCAGTAACAAGGATAAGATAATAAAGATTTTTGAGGAGATAGAAAATGCATTGTCGCAATTGAATGAAAATCGGAAAAGAATAGTGAACATTGATTTTTTTTTAAATATTCACTATGATGAAATTGGATATTGGAAGTGATATTAAAATCACTAAATCTAAAAAAACATTAAATGATTATGAACAATTTTGGCAAAAAATATTATCACTGATTGGAGACAAAATCAATTTGATTCTTCAGAGGTGAAAAGTTTATCATATTTCAATAAAAACTTGTCTATTATTGGGCTGTTGTCAGTTATAAAATCGTCTGTATTAGTCATTTTTATTTTTAACAAATTTAAATCAGACTCTCCACTTCTAAGTTGGTTTTTAATATCGTTAAGATGTTGGTATGTCTGAAAAGCGTAAACACACTGTTGTATTTTAAGATCCAGATTTTTGTGTTTCATCCAACCTTGAATCAAAAGTGCACCTGTTGATACAGCAACAATAGCTATTCCACCAGTGGCAATAGAAGCCGCCAAACCTCCAGATGCAAAAATAACAGAAACTGAATTTCCTGCTATTTTCCATTTTTTGAATCTTTTTATTGCTTTTTTATAGGCCCAACACTTTCTGTGATATGTTTTATAATAAGACTTTAATTCATCAACTTGTTCTTTTGATAGTTTGGCTGAAACATGGTTCCAGCCGAATATGCTTTTACGTCGGTTTGTCATATATATTGTTTATATTATAATTCTTTTGGATAGACAATAAAGTAATCCAGAAATCTGTCCACACAATGCACATTTTTTCATTAGTTTCGGCGTTGCGTTCTCTGATATGGCATAACAATACCCTCTGTCTAATGAATAACGATCATAGAATCCAAAAGCATCATGCAGAATACTATGCGTGTATAATATATCAACCCAACCAAGTGTTTTTTCCAAGAACCATGTGATGCATCCATTCCCTGGTCCTATGAGTCTTATTTCTCCATTGTTTAATTCAAGAATTTCGTCAATAGAGATAAATTTATTGAAATGCTCGAGAAACAAAAACTGGTATACGAGACATGATTTTAATATTTCGTCACTGACATACAAATGTTGTTTTTTGGTTTCATCGAAAAGATAATCCACGTATTTGATTATATCTTGTATCATATATATAATACTTATACAATTTTATGCAACGAAAACGACAAACAAACGCGCCAATGCGCCTTTTCTACTTTTATTTATTACGAATGATACGCTAGTTGTACCATTGGGTATTCTAAGATAAAGATGGGAAAATGTTACATATGTTTGACTAATTGGAATATTGAATGATTTGAGAAGAGCGTTATTACCGTCATGAGGATGATTATAGTTAACAGAAAGTGTCCCTCCCGTTGTATTGTTAGATGGGAATATTTTCAGTTCCAAACGAGTTATAAAAGTGAATGAATTGAACGAGGACCAAAATGAGGGGAATACAAAAGTATGTTTTTGGTTTTCAATAATTGTAGTGACAAGGCCTATTTGTCGGCAAACCATTCCAGGCCAAACCACAGGTAGCGCCACCGAAATAACTGAATAAAGCTTCATCTCTATCGTAAACCGAATTGCCATTCAAATTCAAATTACCACCCAGTTTTGGTTCTTTGAGAAGGAAGGTGTTCATATTCACATCAGTGTATAGTGTCAACTCTCCTTTGTTCGCATCAAACAAGTCTGTCGACCCACTCTTCACAGCGTTTCCATCCAAATCCAAATCATTTCCCATTTTCGGCTGATAAAGGGAAAATGTACCGAGGTCCAGGGCGGTCTCCATTATCATTCCAGTAACGCTAGAGCGAAACATGTCCAGACTACCATTTTGACCGCGTTTTCCATTTAAATCTAAATCGGCTTGCAGGGCCATTTCCCCATCTTTTACGATGAAAGCTGTTCAAATACAGTTGAGGGAACTTTAGCCACTGTGCCATTTACACCGTAGACAACCATACGCCCAGTGGGATTTGGAAACGCAGTTTTACCATGAAGATCTAAATAAAGATATTCCCGTTGACCTGCTTGTCTTTTGTGCAGTATTGTTTTGACATATCCTGCAATGGTTGAAGTCGCTTGGAATGTTTTCGAAGTTTGCGCGCCAAATGACAGTGTGTCGGCAGTTGCATGGACACTAACATTTCGCATTTCCGGGGGGAAAAACTCCACAACAAGGGTATAAAAACCGACTGGAAGTCTGAAAAGATTGAAACTAATTCTGCTGCGGTATTGTTCAGTTCCATCTTTGTCATCAATGAGTGTAAAATTGTATGCGTTTTTGTTTATTTGGTGTGGTGACGCTGAAAAGCTAGTGATGGAATGTACTGTAATATTATTTTCACTAGAAGATTCGTTAATGTCTTCCATAAGATATTTGAAAATGTTGTCTTGCGGCCTTATT
This sequence comes from Pachyseris speciosa, assembly GCA_016490735.1. Lineage (NCBI taxonomy): Eukaryota > Metazoa > Cnidaria > Anthozoa > Scleractinia > Pachyseridae > Pachyseris > Pachyseris speciosa. The sequence goes on from JAEMWC010001850.1 coordinate 50,530, forward strand.
CCTGAACATTCAACGTGGGTTTTGTCGACATATTCCTTTGTAGCACAATCTGTTGAACTTGTTGGCGATGAAACGTTTTCAATTTTATGATTTGACATCGACAGATTTCCATACATCATAGTCGAACCGTCAAGTTTTAAAAACAAATTATCGGCGTACTGCTTTGTAATAGCATCGGAATAACTTGTAGGAGGGCCAAGATTGTTTATTTGCTCGTTATTCATGTTAAGGGGTAACTGTGCTATTTTGTTTAATTTTAACGAAACCTGATTATCGACGTAAGATTTGTTTTCACCATCGGAATTTCCAGTTCCCGTTCTAACATTGATCAATTTCTGGTTGTTAAGATCAATATCGGTCTGAAACGTGAATTTCGCCGACATTTTCGAGATGTTTGTTTAGGAAGTCGTGTGATCCATCTGAAGTAAATCCAATGATATCTTTTGTTTTGTTATCAACATATTGTTTTGTTATTGCTGAATTGTTTGTTGAACCGGATTGTAAACCTGTGATTTTATTATTACCTACATTCAAATTTCCAGTCATAGTAACTGAACCATCTTTGTTCACAAAGGTGGAATTAACATAACTTCGACTTGCTTTGTCATTTATGGCGATGTTTTGTTTGGTGTTCTCATTATCGACGTAAAATTTGTTTGCCTCCCCTCCCTGTATGGTTGTTGGTGTGCTTACGTTGAAAATTTTGTTTAATTTCATGTCAACATTCCCACTAAACGCAACATTTCCATTTTCAATTTCATATGGAGGGTCATGAACAAAGTAAGACAGATTTACATGATAAACGTACGCACCATAAACAATGAGGTGGGTTTTTGTGTTATTGGCAGGTGCTGAACTGGAAAGTTCCACCTCAATTAATGCTTGGCCGCCGTCGGTTTTTTCGATTTGAAACAGCTTTTTCATGTAACCATCAACATATGGAGTTTGGGGAAAGGACCTTTGAAACGTCTGACCCGCAATGCGCATGTTGATTGTGGGAAGAGAAATTTCAACAAATGTGTACTGCCCGTTGCTTAATGAAGTAACATTGAATTGAATTTTGGAAGTAAAGTCACCACTATGTGTAATATAAAATGAAAAAGCTGATTTGTTTATTTGATAGGGGGACCTGTCAAAGCTTTCAATTTGAAGGTTTGTCATATTTTGAATGGCAGTAGACTTGGTTATGTCCTTTAACAAGAAGGAAAATGGATTTCGCTGGATTCCGGAAGCAGCGAAATTGCCATCATCGACGTATTGTTTTGTAGCACTATCGTGATATGACTGCGGTTCCCCAACATTTGTCAAACGTTTTTTATCAATGTCATAATTGCCATTAGGAGTTAATTTGAAACCAATTCCATCAGCTCCTTTTTGGCTTCTTTCACCTATTCTTATATGACCGATGTGATCACGTGAAGGATTGTCGTTAAATATACCCATATAATATTAGATTAGATTTTATTCACACAGAGGTAAAAAGTATAGACACTTCACCACCACATGTAATAGGATTTGAATCCTGTGTAGTAATTTCTAAATCTAATACATAGTTAATATGAAAATCTGGTGTTGAAATATCAATAACATTATAATTATTTTTGTTTGCAATAAAATTAATATTAATCGTCATACTCCCACTTTTTAATGTTAATTTTAATCTATTAATTTGTGATGGTGCAAATGTTTCTAAATCTAATACATAGTTAATATGAAAATCTGGTGTTGAAATATCAATAACATTATAATTATTTTTGTTTGCAATAAAATTAATATTAATCGTCATACTCCCACTTTTTAATGTTAATTTTAATCTATTAATTTGTGATGGTGCAAATGTTAAATATAAAACAATTTTATCAATCTTAGCTCTATTAAAAGGAATTAGAAGAAAATTATTTCTCGTTGCTCCAAATTTTATTTGTGTTTTATTTGAATTATCAATCACAAAATATCCATTTGAAATATGAAGAAAACTAAAATTTGTAATATTAAAGCCGTTTGTATTAAGATCAGCTTGTAAAACCATCTGGCTACCATTAGCATTGAATAAATTATTCAACCCGTTTGTCACAAAAAACCCGTTTATATTAAGAGTACTCAACATTCTAATTCCATAATAATTATAATCAATTAAGGCTTTGTTTGAATTTATGATAATTTTATTATTCAAATCCAAATCACTTTGTAGAACCATTTTGTTATTCTCGTTCTTGAAAGCTGCGTCAATATAACTCTGACTGACACCATTAGAAGAAGAAACTTTTTTATCAATCTTCTTAGGATAGTCGTTAAATATACCCATATAATATTAGATTAGATATTACCATAAAAGTTTCTCTTTACTGTTTTCATTGGCTTGTCAACATAACAGAAAGAATATGGTTTATTAGTTGCTTTAATATACTTATCCTTATCAATTCCAAGTTCCTGAGATATCAAGTTTCTTTCTCTCGATAATGGGAAGTCATATAGGCAAAAATGGCTGCAATTTACTCTGGTTGGTTTCGGGCATCCGTAAAAGGATTGAGTGAGATATATCACTGAACAGTTTTTATGGCGCCCCTGGATAAAATAGCTGATGATAACCTTCTGCTTAGATTCATCCGTCACAAAATCGTCAAAAATAATTATTCTTTGTAAATCTGTGTTTTCCAATTGCTCTACAGGAAGTATATTGTCCTGACTACAGATCAAAACAGGATAACCAACTTGCCGGCTTATTTCATCCATTTCTTCCATTAAAGTCTGATATTTGTCTTGATCAAGATTTTTAGCATATAAATGGATTTGATCGTAAAAGATCAATGGGGTTTGAAGAATGTGGCATAATAGGTTACTTTTTCCGGAACCGCTATTTCCCGCGAGAAGCATTCTAAATGTATTATTTGGCATGTAAGGATATAATTGTTTGAAGTTGTTATTTTCAATTTTAGTATCGTAATTTGGGATTTCCATATAATAGTAGTTTAGATAAGGAAAAGTTTAGGTTTAGATAAGGATAAATTAATTTAAGTTGAGATAAGTATTTTTATCTAACATAATTGTATGGATATAGAGAGAATGAAAAAGCTTCTTCAAAGTGAGATTGAAGCTGGAAATAAGATAAGAGAGGTTCGTGAAATTATTAAGACTTATGAAAACAGAAAACAGGATGTATATGATGAAACATCAGAATTATTTAAACCTTCAATTCATGCTCAGAAGAGTGTAAAAGAAAGCATAGACAAAAAACAGGATGAAGTCATTGAACAATTGAAAAAGAATCAAAAAGCATTGACAAGTGGATTTGAAGATCTTATACTTTTGAACACATTACCTGAGCAAGTACAAACAACAACTACATTACCAATAGACTATGAACCAGCAATGATATCTGATGTGAAGTCAACTTATAAATCAGATGTTAACATGGGTTTTACACAAGATGACGTACTGAAATTAATGAAATACAAGTTATTTCCTCCATCAAAATTTCTTGATTCACATATGAAAGGAACGATCAATATTGACGATTATGATGCAGATATTGGTAAGTTAATAAAGGAACTTGGGAGACAAAAAGGTGTACTATCAAAAACCAAAAAGGAAAAGAGTAGAAATACAGAAAATATAGAAAAAATAAATCAGGATATTAATTTATTACAAAAGTACCGAAAAAGAGTCGATCTTATTAAAGAAGGTTCAAAGACAATTGGAAAGGGAATTTATACACAGAGAAAAAGAAATGCTTACAAAGTTTCACAAAATGGACAATATGGCGGATTAATGATCGACATACCAAAACTCTTTGGACAATTGAAAGTTGTGGCTCATAAAAACGGTCAAAAAGTTTATGACAAACAAGCTGACTTCGATACACTTGATCTCCTGACAAAAAGATTCAACAACTAAAAGAAATACTCTGAATTGGCAAGAACTGTGTTCAATGATTTAAATAGACTCAGTGAAATACCAATTCATCGAACATCAAAGAAGTTCTCAAAGATAGGATCCGGTGTTGTTTATTATAATAATGTTGAAGACTTGCTTTCACGACTTGAATTATTAGGAGGATCAGTATCTGCTGGAAATAATAGTGCTGATGTCAAAAATGAATTCGTGAAGATAAAAAATATGAACAACATGGTGAAGGTCTGACGGACATAATCAAAATAGTTGGAAAAAAAGCTAGTGAATATGCTGGTAAAAAAGCGGCGACAACAATTGGTGATTATGCTGGTAAAAAAGCTGGTGACAAAATAATTGAACTTTGAAGCAAAAGAAAGACAAAACCAGAACAGAAACCCTTAACTGCTTATGAAGTGAATGAAAGACTTAAAACAACCCCCTTAACTGATTATGAAGTGAATGAAAGACTCAGACGGCTTCTCTAAAAAAAACCCCTCACTTTTATCTAAACTAATTGTATATGAAAAACTATCGAGAATCAAAATATATCGAACGATATGAAAATGTAGTTTTCGAACTC
>JAEMWC010001850.1:57500-88015 GCA_016490735.1 Pachyseris speciosa
TCCCACGTGTTAACACAGAGAGGTTCAAGAAATGTTTTGTAAATAGATGTCTTTTTGATTCTAAATAGATTGTAATTAACAATTAGATAGCTGTATTTATATGGATTTTGTAAGTTTTAACGTTTGTTTAAAACCTTGAATAAAGACTTTTATTATTATTATTATTACCATATTCCTCTTTATCTATTTCGATTTGAAAAAACAGAAAACAGATATTGGTGATGGAATGACAAAACTCACTTTCAAGTATTCCTTATCAGGAGCAACAAATGCAGACTATAGTATATATAGTTTGATCCTAAATGAACAAGATGTTCAGATAAGGAAGGTTGACGGAAAATTGATCCTGAGGTCAATGTAAGGAAAAGACTATCTTAAATACAATATAAAATTATAATCTTTTCTTAAATACAATATAATCTAATCTAATTATATATGACTACGTATCATCCTCATGGAGTGAAACGTTCACTGGGTCAGAAAGAAAAGCTTGCAAAAGCATGGAAAACAAATTCAGCTGTAACAATACGATTATCAAATGACGAATTATCCGGTAATGATCAACTTATGCTGACAAAGACACAGATCAACAAACTGATTAAAGCCAAAAATATGAACAAAGGATCAGACATCAAGATAACAAAGACACAGATCAGAAAAGCCGTTGTACATGGCGGTTCTCTTTGGTCAAATTTGTTTTCTCTCGCTGCTAAAACAATTCCCCCATTAGCCACGGGTGCTATTTCAGCTCTCGGAAGTCATGGAATTAATAAACTGTTGGGGAAGAACCAAAAGGGGGTTTTATTATACCGAATAATAAATTGTCTCAGTTATTGAATTACAAAAACTTGCTTAATACGAGACAAATGGCTGATTTAATTAGTTCGATGCAATCTGGAGGGCAGCTTATTATAAGACCAACAAAAACACAGTCTGGTGGTCTTCTTGGAACAATATTGGCGAGTATTGGAATTCCACTGCTTATGAAAGCCTTGACTGGTAAAGGTTTACACGTTGAAAGTCGTCGTCCGAGACGTTCGTTACCTGTGCATGTTCCTGAATCAATGAAGAAAAAAGATGGTGGAAATCATATTATGATGCCATATCGACCACCACCTGTTTTTGATACATGGGATAGTCCAATTGGTATGGGAATAAAAAAAAGACAAAAAAAAAAAAAAAAAAGAAAGGAACAATTCTTTAAAATTCATTAACAAACCTTTATCCAACTTTGATTTATTGAATTGGATAAAACATCTTAACATCAAACATTTTAGACGAGTTTTCAGTCGGGACAATTTACCGAGACAAATCAGAAAAGAATGTGGAATAGTCAATCTCGACACCTATATTGGACCCGGTACTCATTGGGTATGTTATCGGAATATCGACACGTACTGTGAATACTTCGACTCATTCGCTTTGATGATGCCAACAGAAGTTCAAAAATATATGGCTAGAAGTAGAAAACAACTTGTATACTCTGGAGATGAAATACAAGAGCGTGATTCTATGTTGTGTGGATATTGGTGTTTGTACTATCTTCTCGAGAGACAAACTGGCAGATCAATTCTGAATATAATACATTATAAAAAACTGAATAAATCCTTCATCATGAACTACTTTGAAAATATCTAATTCACTTATATAAACGTCTCAAATTTGTAGAATTAATGTAAAACTATCAGAAAATCAGAAGATTAGACTAAAGATTGCTTATAATGAAAGGAAAACTATTGTCTTAAGACTTTCAAAAAACTCTCTTAATGGTAATGATACTTTACATGTTCTAGCAATAACAAAGACAAGATTGGAAGAACACAGGAAATTAATGAAGGGATTAGATATTAAAATTTTTTCAATTGATGATATTATTGAGAATGAAGAAGGTCAATTAATGCTAGCATATTAAAACTATTATCTAACATATTTGTATATGAAATCATATTGCATTAAACAGAAGAAATTACAGAATGTGTTAAAGATTCTGAACGATATGAAAAAACCTCAAATAATAGAACCATAATGAAATGTGTTTGTGATGAATGTGGTATCATAAAAACAAAATTTGTTAAGAATCAAATAGGACGAGGTTTTGTGGACAAACTTTTGGATCAAGCAAACCCTGTTAATAGATTAAAAGCTGTCACAAAGGGTATTAATCTTTTAGTAAAACCACTATCCGGACCGACATTACCGGAAGAAGATGCTAAAGCCCTTGTTGCTGGCTATAAGAGAGAGTATGCTGAATACAAAAAAAATGGAGGAAAAAAATCTTACGGACAGTGGATTATTGATAAAGGTTATGGACGAAGAGCTTAAAATTATCTAATTAATTTATATGAAAACATATTGTGTCAAACAGAAGAAAGATACTGAATGTGTTAAAGATTCTGAACGATATGAAAAAACCTCAAATAATAGAACCATAATGAAATGTGTTTGTAGTGAGTGCGGGATAACTAAAACAAAATTTGCTAAGAATCAAACTGGACGAGGTTTAGGCAATACACTACTCACAGGTGCTTTAGATTTGGGATTTGCAGCGGCTCCTGTAATTGCAAAAAAATCATTAGAAGCTGGAAAATATTATGCATCAGAAGCTCTACGAGATCCACAATTGCAAAACCAAATTATAAATTATACTTTGAATAAAACTAAACCAATTATAGGTAAAGTGGGTAAGGAGGCTTTGATACAACTATCAACAAAAATTAGACCAAAACGAAAAGATGGAAAGCAAATGCATAAAACCGATATCAAGGGATTGGATTACGGTGGTGCTATTGATATTCATAAAGCTATTGGTAAGCTTCCTAAACCAAAATCAGGTTGGACTTTACCAGGCCATAATTACACAGGTCCATACAATCCTCTTGATGAGCAGCTTAAATACAACCCAACAACTGGTGAAATAATTGAGATATATCAGCAACCAACCGGTAAGACAGATGCTGTTGCCATGCAACATGATGTTGATTACTCCATTTGTAAAGATGATAGGAAATGCAAGAATAAGGCAGACCGAAAAATGGTTGCTGCTCTCGATACCATTCCATGGAAAGATAGACAATGGGGACATATGTTGGCTCGTAATGCAATTGCAACAAAGGAGAAACTTGGTCTTGGTGTTCCAAAAAACGGAAAAAGCCGTCGAGTGAAGAAAACTGGCAAGAAAAATTAGCAGATGAATTACATAAAACCATAAAACGCAACTTTACTCGACGGCGTGTGATTGTAAATAAAATTCATGAAATATGGGCTGCTGATCTTGTTGAAATGCAAAAATTCAGCAAATGGAATAAAGGTTATAAATATCTTTTGATGGTTATCGATGTTTTCAGTAAATATGGTTGGATTGTTCCTCTGAAGGATAAAAAGGGTGAAACTGTAACTGAAGCATTTCAAACAATATTCAAGGAAGGCAGAAGCCCACAATATCTATGGGTTGATAAAGGGAAAGAGTTCTATAACAAACACTTGAAGGACTTGCTAGAGAAAAATGGGATACATATTTACTCCACCGAGAATGAAGAAAAGTCCTCTGTGGTTGAAATATGGAATCGAACAATCAAGTCCAAAATGTGGAAGCAGTTCACTGTTCAAGGCAATACAATGTATCTCAATATGCTACCAAAATTAGTGAAAAAATATAATAACACAAAACATTCAAGCAGAAAGATGACACCCGCAGAGGCTTCAAAGAAATAGAATGAAGGAATAGTGTATTTTCATTTATATGGTGAAATGGAAACATTACAACAAAAACCGAAATTTAAAGTTGGTGATAAGGTTCGAATTAGTAAATACAAAAGAAAGACTTTTGATAAAGGTTATACTCCAAACTGGACCGAAGAATTATTCATAATAGATAAGATCCAATACACTAATCCAATAACATACAAACTAAAATATCTCAGAGGTGAAGATATTGAAGGGAGTTTTTATGAACCTGAATTATTAAAAGCCAAACAGAATGTTTTCCGTATTGATAAAGTCATTCGAAGAGATTACAAGAAGAAACAAGCTTCAGTAAAGTGTAAGGGATATAGTGATGATTTCAATAGTTGGATACCATTCAGGGATTTAAAGGATATATGAAATAATTATCTAACCTATAATTGATAATAACCTATTTCAGTGAAATATTTACTGTTCTTTGTGATTTCATTAGCCAAAAATATGAGTGTTTCTGGCTATCATTCAAAGTGTACAGTTAGTTCATTGATTAATGCCTGTTTTTTGGCATTTATCTGTTCCAATGCTTCTTCTTTTGAGCAATTAACATATCTTGATTTAGAATAATGTCTTTCTCCGTCGATAATACTATCAAAGAACCATTTTTTGTTTTTTGTATCGTCCTTGATAGTTAATTTCTTCTCGAGTTTGGCTATTCGCTCTTCAAGCTGTTTTTGATTTTCGATTGCTACTTTGTACTCCACCTTTTTGGTTTTTATTGGATTTGATTTGATGTTCAATAATAGTTTACCATACTTTTCAGCATATTCTTCAATGTACGCTTTTTCAACATTTTCTAAACTCTTTTTGTCCTTGCTTGGAGCATTTACAATTAATTCTATTTTGGGGTTAGCGTGTTTGTATTTGAACACTTGGCTTTTTTGTCTAATAGATGCCGTTTGAATCTTGTTTTCAATTCTTCACATGTTGAACCAATGTAAATCACGTTGTTGTCGAACGTTATTTTGTATATTTTTCCATTCTTGAACAAACTATTGAATTTGCTATTGACTAACTCTAAAATTGGTTGCCTTCTATTGAAGTACCTCTTGTTTGTTTCTTTGTTGTTCAAATGAATGTACTCTAGCTTAGTTGTTCTGCTTAATGCTGTATACAATTGTTTTTTGTCCATGCGATCGACGTCAAATATATTGTAATGCTCATTGATATCTGCACCTTGATACTTGTAAACTGTAACACAGAAGCTTGGAATGAAACTTTCGGTAAACTCTTTTTCGTCAAACCATACACCATGAACCATAAAACTCTCTTTACACATATCTTCAGTCACAAATTCCATCGTATTGAAAATCTCTTCGTTCTTAATGTTTGTTGTTGCAATTATTGGCATTCCTCGACACACTCTGTAAGTTTCCTCTTTTCCATTATACTTGAATTCCACTGTTTCATATCTCTTGTTTTTTTGTAAACATGTCGCAACAATTTGCATTGACCTTTATTCTCGTTGAGTTTAAATAACAGATGTTTTTGTAAAGTTTCTTGTCAATCGATTGAAAGTGTGCGTTTAACTTACCATGGGTCAAACATTTTTTGAGCATTTTATGTGTCTGTTTGTCATATCTACATGAAGTTTCAACGTATTGTAGTGTTTTGGTTTTTGGACACATTTTACGAACTGTTTTACATAATACTATGACTTCCACCTTCAACAGGCTCACATTGGTTTGGGTCTCCGAACATGTACACGGTAATATCGAACATTGTAAAAGCTTCATAAATCAATGTCATCCACTTATCTGGTACCATGCTAAATTCTTCGATGAAGATCGTCTTGTCCTCAAGATTGTAGACATCTCTGCCATTCCATTCACAAAAGTAAGAGTCGAATGTATGGCAGATTTTACTAGCTTCCCTCTTATCAAATCCCATTCCAATCAATTTATCTTTCACATTCTCAATGGCTTTGTTTGTAAATGATAATACAAGTGGATTTTCTGCTTCTTGTACCATTTTGCAGAGTTTTGTTGTTTTACCCGAACCCGCTTGGCCGTTGAAAATACATCCTTTTCCACTTTTCTCAGCATCTATCTCACTCATTTTTTCTCTATAATGTTTCTCAAAGTAAGCCAATTCACTGTCTGTCACAAACGCCTTACCAATTTTGTCAGTTCTGAAAGTCACGTCTTTTTTATTTCTGAATGATATTTTCGGATTTGTAGTGTAGATTCCATCAGTGTTATATCCGCATAAAACACTGTCTTCACCGTGACACGCATCAATGAGCAACAGGCATTTCAATATAGCTTCTGAAATAACAAATCGGTTGATACTCGTATTGTCTGAGAATAAACGATCAATTTTTTGTTCACGAATGAGATAAATATCATTGTAATGATCGACTGTAACATTCTTATTTTCAGCCATCGCAGATGTCCAACAACATATTGCCGTATCATATTCTGTACATGTAAACCCGTGATTTGTCTTATCATATTTTCGTCCAAGTTCTCCGATGAAACTGTTTGCTAGTTTTTTGGCTTCAGCTTCTGGAAATTTGTCGAATACGTATTTGATAAATTCACTGAATGTGTTTGGTTTAAGAGCTTTCTTTGTGACGATCTTGTGTTTAATCTGACTTATCGGCATATACAAGAAATCAACGAGGTACGATACAAGATTGGAACTATAAAAACCAGCTTCTATTTTGATTGGGTTGCTGTAGAAGTTGATTGTTGTTTCGTCGATATAAAATTCACCGCATTGTCTTAACTCGCTTTTACATTTTAACGGTCTGATGACATCGTGGATGCTATCAATGGGTATTTCGTGATTATTGTTCAACAAAATACTCGGGTAACATTTAGATATGTCAATATTGACGACGTCCTCGGGAATACTATCTGTAGTACACCATTGCAGAGCTCTCGGATAATATTCATCAAGCATCTCTCGTGTTTTCGTATTATAAGATGATTCAGGAATATGACCACACATTTGTCTGAATAAACTTGTTGCGATACTTGTGTAGCTTTGGTTTGTCCATTTGAAGTCGTGTGTTTTGTAAATTTCAAATAGTTTGTCGCAGATAGTTTTTCTCATATCATAATCCTCATTCAGGAGGTACATGTTCTTTTTATGATCAATGAAACCATCGAGAATACCGTTATTGTTCCAATGTAAATATTCAATGTAATAATTTTCATTTCCGCTATACAAATCAATGGCTTCTTTCATTTTGGCATTTTCAGGGAGGATAACAATATGATTCTCTTTTTCAAAATTACATATCTCGTCGACGTAGTCAATTTTTGTAACGTTTTCATGTCTCCTTATCCATTTGAGTTCTGTCATGTGTTTCAATAAATCATGACAACCTCGCTGGTTTGCCTTTGATGCAACAATTTTGAGTTTTTGATCTGTGATAGGATGGCAATGATTATCTTTTACAATGTACACTAAAACAACATCCGTACGGGCATTACTATGTGTAATAAATTTTTTGTACCTCGCATCAAATGCATGAATTGACACATTGCTATGACAATTTTTTGCCCAATTAATCAACTCTTCGGTACTAATCATTTCGCCTTGAGGTACGTACTCGTAAATTTCATTCTTCAACTTGTCATAGGAATACGTTTTAAACCCTCTTTTTCCCTGTACTTGATCCCATACATAGTCAACAACACAAGTATTCACTCCATGGCTCTTAATAGGTCGTTGTTTGTTTAATAAGTATGACTCGAGTTTGAGTTTACCCATTTTTTGTGTTTTGTTTTGCTTATTATCAAGTTTTATTATCTTACAACCGATAGCTGAAATGAACATCGCAAGTTTATAAATGTCATCATTGTTCATTTGTTTTGGTTTTTCAACTGTAAATGGTCCGTAACTTTTTGTCACCGAATTACGAAACTGTTTTGATTTGATCACTTTCTTTCGTGAAATATTAAACTCATCCACGTCGTTTTCTTATGATGATCTTGTAATTGGAACAGATACCTCGACATCTAAAATCATTGACACTAACTCTCTCTTGCCTGAAATCTTACTGAGTCTTTTTTCAAATAATTTTGTGAAACTCATCTCGGCTCTTTTTTTATTTTCACTCATTTTTATCTCATCCCTGCGAAAATTATCTAACGTATTATATATCATCGGATATTCATTGATTTTTGTTTGCTTATCTGACATTAGGGTTTGATATTTTCTGTCGATGTCAAATGTTTGCTTATCTGACATTAAGGTTTGATATTTGATGTCGGTATCAAATGTTTTTCTATCAATATCTCTCTCTTTGCTATTTGCTTTCTTGAAAAGTTTATCAATTTTTGTTTCTTTATCATTCAATTTTATTTGAGACAACAGGGTTTGATACTTTTTGTCGATTTTGGATGATTTTTTCTTAATGCGTTTCTCCTTTTTTGACACTTTTTTCATTGTTTTTTCAAAAGTATTACTCTTTTTCGTTTTAAGAAATTCTGGAAACGGATCATCTCCAAATAAATTTTCAAGATTGTAAACCATCTTATTTGGCACCGGTTTATTATCATTAGATTTTTTCATTTTCTTATACTCTTTCATTAATATTTGATTAGATAATTCTTTGACCATTGGTATCTCTTTAAGTGTCTTTGGGTTTTTCTTTTATTATTTTTGTCCATTGGTACTATATTATATTTATATTTCTTTAAGTGTCTTTGGGTTTTTTCAAATGAATTATTCTTACTCATTGGTATTATACTATAGCGTTATCTCTTTAAGTGTCTTTGTGTTTTCTTTAAGCCATATCAGTATTCATAAATTGTTCTTTTTGTCGAAATTTATGATGAACCCACTTTACCGTAACTCTCTCTCAGACGCATGAAAATTGAGTCCCAAGAAATTCACTTTTTGTAAATGCGTTTTGAGTACCCGGAGATAGTGGCGTGAGAAATCGGACTAACAGCACATGTAGTTGAACAATACAATAATTTACTTTATTTTTGTATGCGCCCAAGATGGCTGCAACGTGTTACTTTGTTCTGATGATATTAGGATTTTTTATTTGTTTTCCTACAATCTTTCGATCATCATTTATCAATTTTTCGGTTTATGAAAGACCCTTTACTTTATTGCTGAAATGCCATGGTCCTCCTCGCGTAGTTAGATCAGTGGATGGAAGAAACAAACTTACGCGCTCGATTTCTACTTGGTGCAAACGTGGTCACTTGACGCTTGGTCTGCCTACAAAATTTGATCTTACTATCTACATGGACATCGAATCTAATCCTGGTCCTACAGCCTCTCGGATGGTGGGGATACACAGAGAACAAAACGCTTATTTGGGATATGAGTTCTCTGCGTCTTCGACTGCAACGAAACCGATGAACTGGCTTAATCACAATTCACAACACTCTTCTCCATTAGTGCCTTTTGTTCGTCGTACTCAGAGCTTCTGCTACTATTGGAATCTTCCAGGTATCTTATTTCCTTTGGGCAAAAATCGCCAAAGAAAGCTTAGAGGTTGCAGAGCGGGAAAATTGGTTCAAGAAAAGCGGCGGCGCTCGAATAATATTCGAGTTTTGGTTTCTCCCCAAGGCTGTCGATTAAATTCTTCACGATTTACATGCACTATGAAGACTCCCGTTGGACCGAATCCAAGAAATTTAATTGAAATTATTCCTAGCCCGATTAAAAGATACACACCAAGGGCTCGCTGTGTGAATTTTTGCTTGCTAAATGCTCGTTCAATTAACAACAAGACTACCATCATCAAAGACTTTGTTGTCGAAAATAATATTGATCTTCTTGGTGTTACGGAAACATGGCTTCAATCAGATGCTGACAATGAATTAATTATTCGTGATTTATGTCCTTCGGGTTATTCATTTCATCATGTTCCTAGGCCTGGTTCTACTCGTGGAGGTGGAGTTGGCTTGTTATTTCGATCATCTTTTAACTTAAAGTTGCAGCCGCTCAAGAAGTTTATGTCTTTTGAATATATGGATTTGTTATTGTCAAGTACAGTCAATTTAAAAATCAGAGTTATCATTGTTTATCGCCCACCTCCTTCGACCTTGAATGGTTTAACACCCTCATTGTTCCTAGATGAGTTTTCTACGTTCCTGGAACAATACACCACTGATCCTGGTGGATTATTATTAGTTGGTGATTTTAACATACATGTTGACACCTGTGCTTCCCAACACTCAACTGAATTTCTCCAATTGTTGGATGCCTTCAATCTTACTCAATATACACATGGCTCAACGCATAAAGAAGGACACACCTTGGATCTTGTGATTACACGATCTGATGATAACATTGTCTCGAATTTAACAATTGGTTCTCCTTTTGTCATCTCTGATCATGCTGCTGTTCACTTCCAGCTATCGCTCAATAAGCCGCCGCTCGACAAGAAGATTATTTCATTCAGAAAGCTTCGATCTATTGACTTTGATGATTTTTGTGTTGATGTTATGAATTCAAGCCTTCCTGATCTTTTTGCCTCGTCATCTTCATCCTTGGATTATTTGATTGATCAATATAATAAAGTCCTCGCTTCCATACTTGAGGCTCATGCTCCACTGCAAACCAAGACAGTTACTCTGCGTCCGGCTGCACCTTGGTATTCTGAGGAGATAAATAATTTAAAGAGATCCCGTAGAAAACTTGAACGACGCTGGCGAATGACCAAACTTCCTTCTGATCGTAAGTTGTTTGTTGAGGGATGTAATGCTGTCAACAACTTAATTCGTGACTCCAAGAAGAATTATTTCACATCATTAATTAATGAGAATCAGTCAAATTATCAAAAGCTTTTTAAGATAATTGATAAACTACTACAAAGGAAAACAGATATTCAATATCCCCCCTGCAAATCGCCCACTGATCTTGCTAACAAGTTTATTGAGTACTTCACTACAAAGATAGATAGAATACGGAGTCATATAATGACTGCTGCTCACTCTCATCGGGATACAGTTCCTGTTGTTGACAATGCCTGTCCATATTCTTTTGATAATTTCAAAACGGTAACAGCGGACGAAGTTCATACGTGTATCGTTAAGCTGGCTGCTAAGTCATGTGCTCTGGATCCTCTTCCTGGTTATGTTACAAGAAATGCACTTGGTGTTCTGTTGCAGTTCATTTCCAAAATAATAAACATCTCACTGGAATCTGGTCAGATGCCTTCGCAACTCAAGGTTGCCATGTTACGCCCACTCCTTAAGAAACCTTCTTTGGATCATACACAGTTCTCCAATTATCGCCCGGTGTCGAATCTTTCATTTATCAGCAAAGCAATTGAAAAATTGGTAGCTAATCAACTTATCTCTTACATTAATGAATATGGGTTAAATGAGACATTTCAGTCAGCGTACAAGCAATATCACAGTACCGAAACTGCACTCATCCGTGTGCACAATGATATCCTTTCTGCCATTGATAATCGTCGAACTGTAATTTTACTCCTGTTAGACCTTTCTGCTGCCTTCGATACAGTCGATCATGCCATTCTCCTTTCTCGTTTGCGTGTACGATTTGGGATAGCTGGAAAGCCTCTATTATGGTTGCAATCTTATTTATCGAATCGCATGCAATATGTCTCCGTCGAGGGTGGTACCTCTACGAAACATGACCTTGAATGTGGAGTGCCACAAGGTTCTGTCTTGGGACCCATTTTGTATTTGCTTTATACTTCGCCGCTTTCAGACATCGTAAAGAAATTTAACTTGAGCTATCACTTTTATGCTGACGACTCACAGCTATACTTGTCTTTTCAACCAACTGTACTGGGTGATAGGGATCTAGCGGTGTCTAACATCGAGAGCTGTGTGAATGAAATTAATCATTGGATGATGGTTAATCGCCTTAAATTAAATAAAGACAAGACTGAATTATTGGTGATCTCCGCTAAACATCTTCCAAGACCACTCCTTCACGAAATTTCAGTTGCTGGTGAAACTATTAACTCCGTGCAAAAGGCGAGAAATATCGGCACTATCTTCGATAGCCATTTTTGCTTTAATGATCATGTTACTAACATTTGCAAATCTTCGTTTTATCATCTGCGAAATATCAGCTATATCAGGGAGTTTCTTTCAGCGACTACTACTGAATTGCTGGTTCATATGTTTGTAACTTCGAAGTTGGATTACTGTAATTCTCTTTTGTATGGCCTACCAGCCTACACTATAAAAAAGTTACAACACGTCCAGAATGCCGCGGCGCGCCTTGTCACACTTACAACAAAGCATGATCACATTACGCCTGTTCTTTTTAATCTTCACTGGCTTCCCGTTGAACAACGTATTATTTTTAAGATTTTACTTATAACCTACAAGGCACTTAATAACTTGGCACCGTCGTACATTTGTGATTTGATTACATCTTACACTCCATCGCGTCAACTACGCTCATCATCGAAGCACCTTCTGGTTTCTCCATCCTATAACTTGAAAACATATGGCGCAAGATCTTTCTCTGTAGCAGCACCATCATTATGGAATGCTTTGCCATGTGAAATTAGAAATGCTTTGTCTGTGTCTGTTTTTAAAAGTAGATTGAAAACGTTTCTTTTTAGGAAAGCTTTTTATAATTAATTTTAGCTGTTTTAAGTGTTAATTTTAAAGTTTTGTAAGGCGCCTTTGAACAGTAGGATACTGGCGCGGTATAAATCTTTTATTATTATTATTATTATTATTATTGATTACAGTGACCAACGTGTACTTATCAAACAGATGTTTTACACGATTAATTTGACAAAGGCTACCTATACATTTCGAGGTTACTTGAGTTACATGTTCGTCGTACGTTAAATTACAGTCCATTGTAACTCCCAGGTTTTTCGCAGACTTAGATGGTGTAATCTCCTTGCTGAGTAGTGTAATGCTTGGATCATCTGGTATCTTCGTCAGCATCTGCGGAGTCCCCAGAACCAGAAGTTTTGTCTTGTCAGGGTTAATGAGTAAACTGTTCTGGCAACATCATGCGGCTATGTTCCGAAGATCTTCTGTCAGCTGCTCTGCGGCTAAGGTGGCATCGCGTACAGGAAATGAGAATTATAACTGTGAATCATCAACATAGCAGTCTAATGACCCTACCTTAGGCACAGATGGTAGATCGTTGATATAGATGTTAAACAGTGCCGGGCCCAAGATTGATCCTTGTGGTACACCATACGAGACTAGGAGGGGTTCAGATGTTTCGCAACCAATTCTCACCGACTGATTTCTTCCGGTCAAATAGCTTCTAAACCATTCCATTGCTTCTTTAGAGGTACCCATTGCACGTAGCTTCTTTAACAAGGACATGTGATCAATGCTGTCAAATGCCTTGGAAAGATCTAATAACACCAAGGCAGTGATTGATTGGTGATGAATTAGTAACCGTTACATTCCTTTTAGAGCGGTTTTTAATTGAGTGTCGAAAGTAGTTCGCATTTGCTTTGGTTTTGCTTTTCACTGCGATTGGTTTACAAAACCTGGTTGCGATTGGTTGGCAAAACCAAAACACCTGATCAAAAACAATCGTGACTCGTTAGCGCGCATTTTCCCGCGCCTGGCGCCGGCTAAATGTAATTGCTTCGAATTCTGATTAGCTCATTGTTCTGCTCGCGTCTGTTGTGATTCCGGTTTTGGTTTTACAAAACTCGATTGAAAACCGCTCTAACAAGTCAATTTCATTCTCAACTCTTCTCCACCAGGTTCGTTGCCTTTGAAGCTTGTATCTTCCGGGATCAGATAAGTGGTTGCTCCTCGGTGTGTTGGCCAATGTCAACCCATTTTGACTGAGTTGAATCTGGGGATCAACAATTCCCTCGTGGAAACCTTCAGACAGCGGTTCACCCATGTTTGTTCTCTGCATACTGCTCTGAACGACTGCATGCAAGCCTGGCTCCTCTGGCAGCTGACTTATGGTCACCTGATGAACATAAAGACACAGTGAAGTTTTAGACCTATTAGTTGTAGATTTCCAAGAATATGTATTGGAACAAAACAGCAGACGTTTCAGTATAAAAATACAATATTCAACCTCTTCTAAAATCGGATCAGCAACACGGCGTTAGGTTGTTTTTGATATCTTTGAGAGTTTATTAACGGGCTATTATTGACTTGGAAAAGGGGATATGCAATACATTCCTGTCGTCCCACGTCCGTGGGCATAGCCTGAAGGACTGGTCAAAAACTGATTATTTTTCAATCAACCTGTGTGGCTTTCTAATTAAAATAGATATTTCTTTTCGGGAGGAACATTCCATGTTGGACATGCCACTCCGCAGGCATTTTATACTTCATCAATCAGGTGAAACTTATTTACTGTTCAGATAAGATTATAGTGAAGCTCCGCGCGCCGAAGGCGCAGGCGGAGCACCATGGTTAAGAAAATATGGTAACCCATCTCTTCGAGAAAATTTTCACATTTCCGTACGGCCACCAATCCGTGTGTGCTAAGCGAAAAGTCACACTCGAGATAACCCTGTTCATTTTTGCGCATTTTAGCAGGAAATCATGGAAAAAACAAACAAACAAACTGAAGACAACAAGAGAAGAAACTTACGACCTTTTAGTGGTATCGGCATTGTATTTTAAAAACTTGATGTTATTGAAGACACAAATTAAAACTCGAGAGAAAAAAGCTGTTTAAATGTATGTGCATGTCTCAAAATCTGACAGAAAGTTGTCAAAAACTAGCACACTTCAAGCTTTATTGAAAAATTTAGAAATCTTTGTCCTTAGACTGTAAACAACCCAAGTTTTGCCGCCTAACCTTGATTAATTCGCGAGATTTTATTTTTTTGTTTGTTTGTTTGAACCGGTAAGAATCAACGTTTGGATGTTTTTACTGGCTGTGTACGTGTCTGCGAGGGAAATTGTTTGTTTTTTTTAGTTTTAATTAACTTGATTGAAGACAGAAACTCAAGCTCGAGTGAAATAAAGCCTATCAAATGCATCTGCGTGTTTCAAAATCTGACAGAAAGTTTTGAAAAAGCTGTCAATAATTGTTAGCTTCACACTAGAACCTAAGTTAGTTTCAAGTAAGAACTCGACTCAAGTGCACTTGAAAATTTCAAGTCGCACTTTAGAAAACTTGGCTTCACACCTGATGACAAAGTATATTACTTGAAGCGCAAGCTGTCAATCATCTTTTGCGGTAAAATCAGTCATGCATGTCAGAAAAGCGATTGCTCGGAACTGTAACCATGAGGCCTTTGCAACGGAAAATAGTTTTTTGTAGTTTCCTATTTATTTTGTCGTTACTTTTAACTCAAAGAGTTCTAATGTTACAAGAAATGCATAGGTACTTCGTTGTTAACGAGTACGTCGCAGCAACACAAAGGAACAAGCGACATCTATTTCTGTATTTCTCTAGACTGGTTGATCAACTCGGTTTTCGGCAAAGAAATCACCGTAGGGCTTGGGCTTGGCCTCGTCCGCAAAATTGGTTTAGAGTGCTTCTAGCTAACCGAGACATGGATCCGTTATGGAAAATGCATTTCCGTGTGACTCGTCCAACCTTCAACGCTTTGTGTGATCTGGTACGCGGAGACCTACAGAAGCAGCACACGAGAATGCGTTCACCTGTAAGCGTCGAAGCAAGAGTTGCCGTAGCGCTGTGTAGGCTAGCAACAGGGAACAGCTTCAAAAGCTGTGGATTACAATTTGGACTTGGGATGTCTACCGCTAAAACTATCTGTGCCGAATTTGAACTTTCTCTTCTTCGACTAAAAGACCAGTTCATTAAGTTTCCACTAACGAGACAAGAGTTACAGGAACTGATGGATGAGTTTGAAGAGGAATTCGGGATTCCGTAAATAGTTGGCGCTATAGACGGTTGTCACATCGAAATAAATGCACCCCCAGATAACCACGAGGACTATTTCAATAGAAAGCAGCATTACAGTGTGAATTTACAGGCCATAGTTAACTGCAATTTAAAATTCATTCATGTTAGCTTCGGGTATCCTGGAAGCATACATGATGCCAGGGTGTTAAGATTAAGTGGCCTCTTTGATTTAGGACAAAACGAACAAATTTTGACATCCCCAATGAAAATTGCCAGTGGTACAGAAATCCCCCCTCTTATTATAGGAGACAGCGCTTATCCACTGCTGAAGTGGCTCGTCAAACTGTATCCTGATAGAGGGCACCTCACCGCAGATGAACGCGAATTTAACAAAAAGCTTAGTGCTGCAAGGTCTTGCTGCCTGTGTTTTACATAACATCTGTGTTGATCACGGTGACTTGTACGATTGCAGCGACAGCAATTCAGATGACAGTGATTCTGAGGACGATTATGCAGGACCATTACGGGAGGGTGGCACTGAAGTAAGAGAAGCTCTAAGTAACTTTGTGTGGGATAACTTGTAATATAACTTGAATGTATTGAATTAAGTAGCAAGTTATTCCGTACAAAAGTCAAAATTGCTTGTCTTTCTTCGGAGCGAAACGAAGACATAAAAACAAGTGGTTGATTTGTTTGTTGTTTTATTCGTTTATTTTGGTGGGTTTTCTTTTTCACGGCGGGTTTCCATGTCTTTTACAGCTCGTGTAATTAAAACGACTGTTAAAAATGGGTCAAAACTGTAACAAGCAGGAAATTTAATGCGTAAACATCCATTAAAAGTTGAGCTTATCAAACGTGAACAGATGAACAATCAATGATGGAAAATCGTGCCTGATATAAGCATAATTTTAGAACGAATTTATAAAACGACGGTAAAGTTCAAATGACCACTTCTCAGGAAAAAAGTAAACAGTACACGAACAAACGTTACTGGTTCTAGTCCTTCATCAAATCCTTCATTAGATCTTTAAATCCCGATAAAAGACACGCTGTTTGTTGCATTTGCATCTTTTGATTCTCTTGGAACATTTTCATTGACTTTTCAAACCTTTCATTTTCTTGTTGAAGACTTTTCTCCCACATTTCTTTTAATGCACTCAAGTCATCTGTGCCATTAGCCTCGTTTCTTCTTCCTCGTTTCCGCTTCTTTGATTCCTTACCACGCACATCTTTGCAGCCACGTTCACGCCAGCACTTGTTGAAGGTCTGTCCTCGTTTTCCGAGCTGACACTTGTGGCACTTTCCTTCCCTTCCTTTGCCCCGGAAAAAATGACAGGTGGAGTACTGACGGCATCGGATGCACTTGGTTGAGACAAGAACTTTCAATTTCCATTTTGGCGGGATCTACGCTGTCACGGTAGCCCATAGTTTGGTCAAAAATACTGTAATAAGGAAAGCCCTCCTTGATTTTATTCAGGCCCTCTTCGCCAGTTTTACTTGCTTTGACCTTTAGCTGCTTGAATTCGTATTCCAGATTTTGCTGTCTCTTCTTGACTTGTGGCAAAGTACGTTCACTTTCATCACAGCTGCTCTTGAAGTCCTCGTAAATCTCGTTCCAAATCGCTGTGCGTACATTTTTGGAGGCTCCTTTCAGTCTTTCAAAACGAGGAGCCCACGCATGAAGAAGTTGTTTCGTCTCATGCACGGACCAGTCTGCAGCTTTTGGTTTTTCTTTCCGTTTTTCCCTTTCTTTTTCTTTGGATGAGTCCTGGGCGATGTTGTTTGTGAGACTCGGTGCGGAAAACTGTACTTGTTGGCGGAGTTGTTGTGGCGCGAAGAAATGACCAGGTTGAAAGAGTGGCTGGTTTTGCAGAACCGCATTTGGTGTTGGATGAAACGAAAAGCGATGGTTTAGGTTGTCTCTAAAAATAAAATTCAAATATGATTATTGGTTTAACCACTTGTAACGACTTTTCTTTACTTTCTATTTTTATACTTACATAAAATAATGTTCCATAGAGTCTTCCACACTCCAGCCATCCATTTTGAATTTTTCGATCGATCTCAGCTGGCAACTTGTTTATCGGTCCGTTCATCGGAATCGCTTCACATCGCTTTCAGTTGGCTTCCATTTCCTATTGGTCAAGTGTGTTCTCAAGTGTGGCGTAGATCATACTTGGCGGCGAACTTCGGCTTCTTTGAACTACGAATGTTTCCTTGGTTACTAAGTAAAGTTCAAGTAAGTCCATTTTACCCTTCAGACTCAAAGTAGGTTTCAAGTGCACTTAGATTATACTTACAAGCTCTAGTGTGAAGCCAACAAATGTCAAAAACTTAAGCGCGCCTTACGCTTTACCAGCAAGCCCAAGAATCTGGTAAATGTTTTATTATAAACTCTGCGATGCATAATTGAGAATCTGAACAAAGAGAGAAAAAGAACTGAGGAGCGAAGAGAAATAGGAAACCGAAGAAAGAAAGCATTTGTCGATCACATGACAGAAACGAAAAGGGCGCGAGAACCTTTCGTTGTGTTACAGCGTTATGGGACAAAGTTGAATGAATTCAATGAAACTAGCCGGCTCTGAACTGTCGTAAATGGTCAGTGGTTTCGTAAAAGTTATTTCAATCATTGCTTAAAGGAGCTGCATCACGGTCTCTAAATTTTGAAATGTTTAGCCTCAAATTTTCAAAAAGGTCATTTATAATCCGTTTCAATTCCGTTTCTCCATCCTTCACCATCCTCGCCATATTTGCATTAATTCTTGTCTCTTTGGTGCTTATCTTCCCTGGAAAATTGTTATTTCACTGTTTCCCATTACACCTGTATTTAAATGCTTTTTTTTTTAATGTCTCTAATAATGGCCCATAATACCGTGACCGAGCTCCTTTAATGCGGATGGAACAGTTTTCACATAGCTGTACATGCCGACCGGAAGGAGGCGAGTTTGATATCCATTCAAACCACGGCGCCATGTGCGAATTTGATCAAAATAAAGACACATTTTCAGTTTATGGAAAATTGTCTCACCAAACCTGTTCCGAAACAATATACCTGAGGTATAGGCTGAGGATAGGGTTCAAAAAACGGGAATTTGTCTGATGCGAAAAACTAGACCTTCGGCCGAAAAGAAAAATGAGGCCCGGTTCAAACGTCGATCTTTTCATGTACCGAACCTAATTTCGGTATTAAGTACATGAAAAGTTCGACGAATGAATCAATTAAGATCGACAGATTTGTATTTGGGTCGACACACTACCGTTCTATCCGACTGGGTCAGTCGAATAGAACGGCAAAAGGTCGACACCGATTTAGACGTCAACTTTTCATGTGCCGAATGTAATACATACATTACGTATACATTAAATAAATTATCTTTACCCACAATTCTGCACGATTTACATACATGCCGTGCGCAAAAGGCTTGAATTCGCTCAACACGGCGAGAAAAGAGAGCAGTTCGTGTTCCTCTTGATTAGAAACCACGAAATATACATGTTTAATATGTAAGGAGTACTTTTGCATGGTATGCTCTACATTTGAAAATGCAGAGCAGGAATCGGTTCTTGCCGAATAGGGAAGGGTTCAATTCGGTTTAGGATGACATTAAATGTTTCTCCGAATAGGTATTGCAAACATTTTTCCACTAGCCAGTATTTCTTGTTAGACATGCAATGACAAGAACGTACTGGACGATGAATGGTGACTTTCCTTTGGAACACTAGCAATAACAAAAAGAAAGCCAAATTTAAAACTTGGTTTTTCGGCAGTGGGGTTGTTTATCTCTAACTGAATCATGAGTCACCTTCATTTGAAAGAAAACAAGCCCTTCATTTTCACGATTTGTCTGTCCCGCATTTTTTACCGCCATTTTGCCAACCATTAACGGCTGACCACAAAAGAGTTATTGTTCACTTTTGCAATTAAGTTCGACTTAATTAGGTTCGACGTTTGAATCAACTGCCGAACTTAATTATTTGGGTCGACCCAAATAGGTATTAGGTTCGGTACATGAAAAGTTCGACGTTTGAACCGGGCCTAACAAAAACAACGAGGCAGCGATTTTTCTCATTGCCACAATACATCCTATTGGTAAGAACTGGTGAGTGATACGTCGCATCAAGTGCAGGTCGAGGTCGAGCAAGATAGCGAGAATTATCATGGCCGAGGTTTATGTTTTCTGCCGAAGCCGAAGGCTGAGGCGGAGAACACAAACCGAGGCCATGACAATTCCCGCTATCATGCGAAAACCGAATCCAATAATTGTTTTATTATGCATAAACTTGAGCAAATAACAAAAACAAAAGAAGAAGAAGAAGAAGAAGAAGGAGAAGAAGAAATGCAAATAATGCAAATAATAAGTGGAAGACCACCTTATATTCTAGATTCTCGACAGATTAAAAATAACCTTGGCGCTAGCCTGTTCCAGGCTCTCAGATATTTGGGGCGAGCGAAAAGTGAGACACTAAACATCGAGGGAAGAACGAGGGAAGAAAATCAAGCGGGGACTCCCCCTGCCCCGCTAAATTTTCTTCGCTCATTTTCGCGCGCTCGCCCCAAATATCTGAGAGCTTGGAACAGGCTACCTTGGCGCGCATTGTTTGGGACTATATTTTTCCTATGCCGTTTCAGGAATGAGAGAATAGGTGGAATAACGTTTTCGAAAAAGAGAGAGAGAGAGAGAGAGAGAGAGAGAGAGAGAGAGAGAGAGAGAGAGAGAGAAGCGGAAGTGATCTGAGAACAACTCGCAGAATAGTCTGGACCGAGCCCCTGAACCTACCATCTCGGATAGAATAAAATGAGAAACAAGACCTCCCCTCGCCCTTCCCCCCCCCCCCCCCCCCCATTTCAATGATGAGCTCGCGCTCAACCAAAAACGCGCCATTTTTTCCATCATTAAAATGGGGGGAGGGGTTGTCTGAATTTCTCGTTTGAATTATCCAAGATTGCAATCTCGGACAGAATAAACTGTAAAACAAGACCACCGCTTCCTCCATTTCAGTGATGAACTCGCGCTACACCAAAAACGCACCATGTTTTCCATCATTGAAATGGGGGGAGGTGTGGTCTTAATTTCCCATTTCAATCAGTCCAAGATTGCAATCTCGGACAGAATAAAATGAGAAACAGGACCACCCCTTCCTCCATTTCAATGATGAACTCGCGCTACACCAAAAACGCACCATGTTTTCCATCATTAAAATGGGGGAAAGAGTGGTCTTAATTTCCCATTTGAATCAGTCCAAGATTGCAATCTCGGACAGAATAAAATGAGAAACAGGACCACCCCTTCCACCATTTCAATGATGAACTCGTACTACACCAAAAACGCACCATTTTTTCCATCATTGAAATGGAGCGAGCGGTGGTCTTAACTTCTCGTTTGAATTGTCCAAGATTGTAGGCTACTGGTGCCATGTCGCGAGCTCGGCGGGCTGTGCCCAGTTTCCATCCCAAAATTTTCTTAAAGAAACTGGCATATTCTGCGTATTCTGCGTATTCTGTTCATTCCGTTCATTCTGCTATCGGGAGCAGAATGAGAGATACATCCTATTCCCATCCGAGTATTCCTATTCCAGAATAGTCCCCCAAAAGGCACCCTTACTCTGCTTACTCCTACACGTGAATGAGCAAGCACATGCGCGCTCACAACACGTGGTGGAACAGAACGCAACGTGATGTTCAACGTGCGGCTTGTTGTTTGTTCCTGGTTGGAACATCTGATGAAGATTGCACGTGGCAAACATTTAAACGGACTATGACCCGACAGTCTCATTCATTGCTGGTTATTCACGGTTTGAATAGTAGAATAATTTGGAATGACCAGGAAAATTTGCACAATTTCAGGGTGCAGTGCAATTGCTGTTGTCCGACCGTGGTCTGGTTTTTACCAACCGTACTCCCCTGGACTGCAGATATGCGACCGCAGCGTGGAAAATGTGAGTATATTTCTTTGGGTTTTCAAACAATGTATTGCAGTATTTTCAATATTTTGTGTTTTATAGTTACCACATCAGTACAAATACAACATTTCATCACTCACAATTTTAGTTTAATTACTATTCTCCCGGATTAAACGAAGGAAGCCTCAACATATTATCACAGGGTTAACAGTGTCTAACCTAATTTCGATTTCAGAGTTTGTGATATCTAAGTAGTTCTAGATCTACATAGTTTAACGTGAAATAAGCTGAGGCGACCTCACTGAAGGGATCAGTAATTATAAATTTCAAACTTCGTAGGACAACAGAACTTTTGACTTCAGTTCGAAGTGAAGTTGGAATACATAATTCGCACCGGACGTCTTCTGGTAACACATTCTTCTGGAAAATGTTGAAATTTGTTTGCATTTGTGGAAGGGATCAGTAAATTTCAAACTTCGTAGGACAACAGAACTTTTGACTTTCGAAGTGAAGTTGGAGTACATAATTCGCACCGGAAGTCTTCTGGTAACATATTCTTCTGGAAAATGTTGAATATGTTTCGATTGAAAATTAATTTTTTTTTTTCTGGAATAAAGCAGGGGCTCCTGAATAAAGTCATGTGCTATGTTGAAGATTTGTCTGCTATAAGATCAATTTAGAATTGTGCACTTGTTACGGCTGCTGAAAATCATACCACGTGACACAGGCAAAACAGCTGCTCGTAGAGAGGGAAGGAAATGTCTCTTTTGTGATTTTACGTTTTTGCTAGACAAGTCTTTCATACAATAAAACAGTGTTCTTTTGCCCCGAGGCAATTGTGTACAGGGGCAACGACCCTAAGTAACGCATTCTTCTGAAGTTCTATTCGATTACGTCCCAGTTCGGATCTTTAGGGAATTGTATAGTTGATTTATTTCCTTTGAAAAACCTATTTTCCTCTTAGATCTGTTAGGATTTGGCAACAATTATTATCGCAAATGATTTGTTTGACGTGAGGTCAATTCGGTTTCAGACGTGGGGTAGAAAAGGCTTTTTATGCCCTGTCGAATATGCTTTTATGGAGTGAGATATTTGTTTTAATTCTTGATCGTGAGTCTCTAATTAGCAGTTCTTATTTGCCGTACTGTATTTATGTGTCTGATAACTGATTAATAAACAACTAAGTAAATTAATCAACAAACAAATAATTAAAAAATACATAAATAAATTCATTCATCAAGAAGAAGTGAATTAAATCATGCGGCAACTTTCGGCGTTAAGCAAGAAGCATATTCCCTCTGAAAATTGATTTTATCAAGATTTTTGTTTAATGATACGAATGTTTTATTTGTTCTTATAAGCTCTTTTAGAGCACAATTCGTAGTCATGGTGTTGTGGAAAGGGAATTTCAATAATAGAAGTTGGCTATTTTGCATAATATTTTCCTATATACATTTGGAATATCTCTAGGGCTTTCACTGTCACAGAATTGCCTTGATACACTCAACAGTTCAAGTTCTAAAACCGTGTATTCAAATAATAAACTAACTTTGTGGAAGTTAATTTTCCTTTATTTTTCCGTGGTTCTTTTGTTTAAGATTTCCACTTACGTATGGCCTAGCATTTCACGTTTTTTTTAATGGTCAGTGGACAGACTGTTATACATATATATACACAAGTGTACCCTTCGATAAAGCTTGAAGATTTGTGTTGATTGATGATATAGACTGGTTGTTGGCTTGAATCATCTTTCACTGGCCATGGTTAAGTTTGCGTTGGCGGCGACCATTTAGTTTCGGCATTGTTCGCTGAATGTATCCGTTGTCTTATTTTCCTATCTTCAAAGACTTCAAACGATCAATCGAGAGTGTGTTATTGGTTTCTTAGTAGAAATAACGCTATATAAATAAAGATTATAATTATTATTATTATTATTATTATTATTATATTATTATTATTATGATTATTATTAACCGGTAAAACTATTCGCTGATCCCTGAATTGCCGATGCTTTGCTATCTTAATTCGGCGGTCTAACTACAAAAACACCAGAATGTGATAGGACAGAAAAAATATTTCTTCATCGAAAAATAGAAACAAATGTTTCAGTAGTGCTAGTAGAGTTCTATTCCATCAAGCTGTTTCAGTATAAGTTACGTCTCATATAACTACAATGGCTGACCAAACGACCATTTGCTAGATTCATTGTGGCTAGTAGATTCTGCCCACTAAATCGATTGAACATCGCAGCTGCTCACAGAAACCACTAGTCAGTAAATTTTGTAGGGCTGCCATTTGATATTTATTTTCTATGACCTCACTCATACGGCAACTGCTGCAAATGAAAGCCATGGGCAGAATTAGCGGATAGACAACTATTGTCTGGCGAAGAATTGTTCATTAGACCATACGGTCTTGCTTCTTTTATAACGGGATCTTCAATTTTACTCATTAAGAGCATTCTCTGCTCAGAATTGATTTTGAGTAACTTAGCGTAAGATAACGTGGATGATTTTCGGCGGCATAAGGCAAATCGCAAGCTTTGTCACTTAATTTCTCCCAACG
This sequence comes from Pachyseris speciosa, assembly GCA_016490735.1. Taxonomy (NCBI): domain Eukaryota; kingdom Metazoa; phylum Cnidaria; class Anthozoa; order Scleractinia; family Pachyseridae; genus Pachyseris; species Pachyseris speciosa. The sequence goes on from JAEMWC010001850.1 coordinate 81,435, forward strand.
TTTCCCTAGAAATTGCTTGTTAACAAAACCGGTTTATTTTATCTCGGCTTTCAATTTTAACTACACTCTGTTTTATTATAAGTTAGCAGGTATCTTACTACACCAGCTCATATTAGCAGACGAAGAATGATGGTTGGTTTTCTCACAAGCAGCAATCAGCAGATTTTCGTTATAAACTGTGAAGAAAGTGGAAGAGGAGCGCATTTCAACCGATGCTGATATAGATTCATTAAATGTGGACTACTATTTTTCAAGATCTCGTGGTAGTCACGAAGAAGCATGGAGAGCTTTGAACGTTATAGTAAACAAAGGTAAGGATCATCTTAACGGTCTGTTATATTTTGAACACTGCAATTCAGCCTTGATATCGTTCATTCCGCTCCTGTTAGTGGTTCTGAACATTTATATGTTCTTTATTGTATGCTTTTTTACATTGTGAATTATTTTTAGCTCATTTTATTTTCTCCGGAGATATTATGTTTCTCAAGATCGAGGTCAGTATACAGAGTATATAGTTAGTTGAAGAAAACTTGCTTATTCTCTGGTTTTACAGTGGAGGTCAAGTTCCCTTTATTTAACGTAATCCTTTGTCATTTCTGTGGCAAACTAGGCAGAAAGTGAGTTGTTAACAGCAGTTCGATTGTGGAAAAGAGTAACCTTAAAAGAGAGCTTTTTTACTTTCGTGTTTTGCTTGACTAGGAAAAGTCTTGCGCTTCCCCTGTGCACGTGCCGTACAATATGTTTTTCAAGGTCGCGGTGTACAGTGTATTAGATGGTTAGGAAATATGCTGATTCTTTGGTTTTAATTCGGGACAACCTTTTCTTTTTTGTTGAAGGTATTCCTTTGTAATTTCTGTAACAAGCTGACAAGAGAGTAACCTGAGAGAGCAGTTCAATGTTCAAGGAAAAATCGGCTTTATGAGCAAGACGAGCAACGTAATCAGAAAGTAAATAAAGCGAGGAAACAGAGCCATTTTCATGGCTGAGACGCAAATACATTCGGTAAATGTTCCAAAATAGATTGCAAACATGAGATCATTTTTGCATAAAGTTTAATTTGAAGCTGTAGATTATTATATATTAGCTATATATAATAGGTATATAATATATATATATAAATGTGGAGGTAGAGTCTACCTTGGCGTGTACATAAGTTGAAGGATTAAAGAGGACGCATCGATTCTCTGTCACAGAGAATCGATGCGTCCTCTTTAATCCTTCAACTTATGTATCTATATACAGCATATATATATATATATATATATATATATATATATATATATATATATATATATATATATATATATATATATATATATATATCAAACACAAATGAAGACAGGACACAATTTTCAGGATCACCTATATTTCGACCGACTTGTCGGTCTTCTTCAGGGCGACACCCTTTGCTCGGCTAATATATATATATTAGCCGAGCAAAGGGTGTCAGCTAACTTTTTGTCAGAAGCATTCCTTATCTACTCAACACTTACTGATCACGACGATTTACAACATTTCGTGACAATTCTTGACATATGGAAAAGTTTTAAACATAATCGAGCTGAAGAAAGGTGACACAATTTGTTCTTCTGTTAACATGATGATTTCATTTTTAGGCTCCACAGAAAGTTCACCATCCTGCACAATTTCCCAGTGGCGTTTTCTACTAACGACGGCCCTTGCAGATCAGTTAGCTCTAATCCTCGCGGGTAAGTGGTGTTTGACCAAACAAGACTGTTTTTACGAGTTGGACGTTTCCTTACCCTTTGAAGAAACTGAAAACTGTGAACTGTGAATATGTTTTGTCTCTGTCGTTATAAGTTTTTTGTTTTTGTTTTAGGTATTTCTTTGGAGTACAAGTTCGTTATTGTTTTGCAAGGCGATAGTCAACCATACTGTGCATTTAAGCAACTGAAAAAGGTAACTTATGTATATTTTGACTTTTTTTTAGCTTTCAGTTTTTGTTGAAGAATACCTCAGTTATCCTTGCCTAGCATAATCAGAGACCCACAAGACCGTGTGCCGGAAATGTTAGAAATGACTGGCAACAACAACCTCGATCTCGAAGCCGTATTGCATAATTTTAATATACCGTAGTTAAATACAAATAGATCTCATAAATTGCAAGAAGTTGCTGGTTTTGGTGGAGCCAATGATAGGGAAGAACGGAGAGGAACGAAAATATATTGGCGGCCTAGCGAAGGTTTCTCTTTTGAGTTAATGTATCTAGCATGAAGTTATTTCGGGGGACATAACTCCAGGTATGTTTCCTCAGTACGAGTTCACACCGAGCTCGAGGTTGAAGCCTCCTAGATTTAAAGGCACAATCTTGATGCACTCGAATACAAATGAAGATCACAAATACGTTTTATCTTTTTCCACCTCTAGTATTCGCAAGAGCAGCAATTCGAGATGGAGAGGCAAAAAAGGAGAAGGGACATGACATGAACAATAAACATCAGGTAATCTTCATGTCTTTGAGAAAGTGTTCTCAATTCAACACTAGTAATCTTGACCAGCGAGACTTCTTTGTGTATAACCGATGTAGAGTGGGAAATATCAGTGAGCTGAAGTAATGTAAAGCTCCTGATAAGGTGTGAAACGTGTAAACGTTCTAAAGCAACTTAGGATTGCACGGTGCCGCTGTATTCGTTTTTGATACCTTTTAGAGGATTTTTACGACTCTGGTTTGTAGCCAAACCCGATTGCAATATTTCTTAATCATTCCTGTTTCCTTTTATCCCAGAACTGTGTAGTTTTTGTGTCTAAAATTGAATACTGTGGCTTCGCTACCATTTCCGGCTGGAGTACAAGATATTTGTTTTGTTTTTTTTACGTTCTTTTGTCTAAGGCCATTGTTTGTTGCATCCTTAATCAGTTGTATGACTCGCAACAGATCTAATGAAATGAAAACGACGATCACAATCACAATTAAGAATTCGAAACGTATTTCTTTAATAGGCAATGGAAATAAATCTATTTTGATAACCTGTAATTTTATTTGAAACACATAATGGCAACTGTGTGCTCAAGCGAACAGGAGCTAAGTAAGATGGAAGAGCCAGTTTAGGACCTGCTACAAAATACACCATATGAGGATATATGTAGGTTTTTTGATCTGATTTATGTCTCTCGAAATTATGGTGATGAATGTAACTTATATTGCCAACCTCGTGGGTCTTCGTGCAGGTCATACACCTCAGTTATTCAATCTTGCAGGTTTCTCAGTGCAACATGGTGTATTTGTTTCGTCATGGTCAGAAAAATGCAAAACCAGAACAACAAACTGTTGCTTGATCGCTGAATACTGACGAGCTAATTTCAAGCCGGACGATGAGTAGTAGACATGGGTGTACAAAGTCTAAGTAGGGTATTTATGATCAACAAACGCTTGAAATAGTACTGTTACAATTCCTCAGTTAAATGTTTTCGGATTTAATGTTTATTATTGTAGATTTGAGCTCTTTTAGGATATTCGTTTGCCGACTGGACCAAACCTTTTAGTCTCCGCGTCCATAAGAAGATACATCGTCTGTCTATTTTGCCATCGGGAATTTGTTTTTGTGTCTGACTAGGCGAAGTCTTTGCTCAATTGCCATGCACCATTTTTGGTTGCATATTCTTCTAAATCACTGTCCGACGAAGAATATGGTTTCTGATGTATCTAAAGGGTTAAAACATGGCAAATTTACAAGGCTTACTATAGGTTATCACGGTGTAACTTTACAGACTTCATGACTGATTTACGAGGCACACCTTGAAGAGTGAAATGAAAACGGCCACCTCGTTCACAAAGAAGTCGCTCATGTATTTGATTTTCCACTCAGTGATCGTCTGTAACACTAAATTTTCGATTTTTCTGACTTCATGCGCATTACTTTAGGAGCTGCATAAGACAATATTTGCATAGAGAAAGACATAAAGGTAACGACATCAGTGTATTTTAGAGCAAATGCTCTCGTTTGTACTCGGTCGGGGGCCTTTATTTGTAAAAATGATTTCAAAGCCAGTATGAATAGAGCTACATACTCTGCCTTAAGAGTCTATAGTCAGAATAATGTTAACATGTATATAGAAAAGACTTGCTTTTAATTTGCGCGGGAACTGATACTATTTTAAAGGTCGCAGGTTTTGTCTTAACTTCTTTGAATAACGTACCTGAATGCAGCAGTTGTGTTCAAATCGATCGCTTGCGCATATATGGCTTAGTTTCGTCGATCGCCAAAAAATGTTTTGGGCCAAGTGTAGTTATTAAACGTTTTACAGAGAAGAAGATAAAAGAAGACTGGGACCACCTTTCCATTCAGTGTTTCGTGCAATTCGACTTTAATGGCGCTCTTCAAACACGTGAATTTATTCCGCCGCATTGTGAGTTCGTAGTAGATTGAGATGTCAGCTCATTTTATTGAAATGATTGTCTATCATCATACATTATTGAGATCTTTTCTCGAGGCTTTCTTATATACGTGAATAGATTGAGGTGAAAATGTACAGTATTTCGTTTTTTGCCCTGATGTATATTACGCTGCCATGCAAACTCAACCAGCCTTGCCAAGTCGCATCTTGCTGTTGTAATTTTATTTTGAAGCATGGGTTTCATCTCGTTTTGCCATATTGTTGAATCAATGTCGAGCACTTTTTAAAGACATATATTAGTGATCATGAGTAGTCAAATATAAACAATTAAAACTCCATTTCCACCATTTTGCTCATATATGCTAAATATAAATGTTAATGACTGAGCCGACTTTGCAAAGTCGAAAATCTGGTTCCTATGCACTCTAATTTAAACACATCTACAGAATTCTTATGTGCTTTGTGAAAGAGAGGGGTTACTTATTCGCTTTGAACGCCTTTAATACATAGAAAGAACTTCCCCATGGAAGTAATATAGCCTGGAGTGAGTTTTGTTAACGTCGTTAGTAAAAGCTAAAGTTAAGTGCTGGTAGTTATGGAGCGAACAGACACCATTCAAAAGCAAGCTCAAAAATCAAAATATTTTCATCGTTTCTCCATTTGAATTTTCCTGAATTTATAAGGAGTTTTATTTTTGCGGTAAATATGCTTAAATATGCTGAATGCAATCGAAATTATCTTGTCAAATCTGAAACGAAACGAACTTCTCTTTGCTTAACTAGTAAATCAGTATGTAAACTTGTTATACTGTCTGTGTAATGGGTAATCACAAATCGATATGAAAAACTATATTCTAAGTAGCGGGTCAACGTTGCGATTATTTTATGTGCAACTCATGAGGATAGTGGATTTCAATGAGTTCCTACGTACAAACAACATACACAACAGCAGATGAAGAGAGCTGATGCTAACAACATGAAAAATATTGAAATATTGATTTCAACCTGCCAGTTTAGCACTAAAATTTCATACCTCTATCAAAAGCAGAAGAGTTGGTTTGTTTCATGACGATTATTGAACATTGAACGCGAATGCTTGTGTTAGTGCCTGAGCGAGAAATAGTGAATAACAATAACGAAATGCTGCACTTTTCAGTGTGAAGAAGGTGCCCGAGGTTTCGAAGATCTCGTACTGGTGCACCTGGAAATTGCCAATACACTAGAAGTGTTTCTAAGATAAAGGCTTGTATAATCTATAATTTTGTAGAGAGAATTTGCCCGAGAATTTTCCATTTGTCTAATGTGTTCTTCTTACGGGACAGCAACCCTTTCTTGAGGTGAAATTTCCAGAACAGAGAATGTTCCATATCTCGAAGGCGATGTTGCGTTTCTTTGCTTCTGAAATGACTGTGGGCGACCCTTTGAATAGATTTTGCTTACAAAGTTTAGTCCTTTCACGTGTACGGTTTATTGGGATCATTGTGAATGCTATCATGATATAAATTTATTTATTTATATCGCCCAGTATATACCAATTGTGATCTTTAAAGTCACAAATAGATTCGTATCTTTTCATATGTCTTTCTAGCTTGTCGCAGCTATCAATAAGTATAGTATGCATGTATGTTCTTTAATTGACTCCAATAAATCTTTTCGTAGATTCTATTCAGTAAAACAGTTATGGTTTTACTGAAAGGTATGTGAAACAATGGCAGACAATTCTTTTGCCATGTCTCGTTCTCCATAAGACATCGCAAAATCATGCAGTAACCAGACTAGCACAAGAAGAAGTTCATTTTTTCCGTGGCTATGAACTTGATCTTTTTGGCTATTAACCTCAGGAATAAGATTTTCACTGTTGCTTCAGTTGATTCAGTGTTTTGATCAACATTTACTTATATTCATCTTTACTTTTGGATGATGGCTCCAGATCAGGAGGAATTGCGCACATTTTTATCTTAATAACAGAATTCAAATCCTCCAACGTGAACGATTTTGAAATGATTACTTCCACTCGAATCAATGGCTGAGGCAGTAGTTTCAAGTGGTCTTCAACTCGCATCCACTACGGCTACGTTTACGCGGGCGACTTTAATTGGAAGAACTATTTTTCAGCAATATCCGACTTGCAAGTTGCGTAGATTGTGTAGCTATGCAGTAACGGCTTTTGCATGAAAACTAGACGGACAACTCAGTCACAAAATAGCATTAATGAGAAAGTTAACT
>JAEMWC010001851.1:0-87922 GCA_016490735.1 Pachyseris speciosa
AGAATTGGATTTAATATGTATACAATAAAAGATGGAAAATACACTTTCATTTGGATGGCTATTTCCTGATTATGAAGGAATGAATTTTAGTAGTGTAACATCAGTGCAACTGGTGGAATTACAATTCATAAAACTGTAGGGAGAAAATTTGATAACAGAAATGAAGATCTTTCGAGATATTTATTATGGATTGAAAAAACTTCAGTAAGTTCACCACCTGAATATTTATATTGTACAATACATATTAATGCTAACCCAACTTATCCAAATAAGTACAAAGTTCATTGTGTTGCATATGGTATTGATTTTGAAGCTGTAGACGTTCCATCAAGTGTTTACGACTTCACAGAAGCTTATAAAATCGTGAATGAAAAAATACAATTACAAAGTGATTTAGATTTGAATGGTTTTGATGTGAAAGAAAATGAAAATTGGTTGTTTGGTGGAGACAATGGTAAATTGACAATGCTAAATAATATTAATATGAACACTTATCTGATAAAAGAGGCTAAACTTGGTGGTGATTTAAATCTGAATGACTATAGAATTCATAATAATAGTTTGAATCTATTTCGTTCAGGCGTTACAGGTGTAATTATGGAAACAGCTTTCGATCTCGGAGGATTTGCTCTTTACAGGCCGAAATTAGGAGGTGATCTAAATTTGAATGGGAATGGAATAATCGGTCAAATACAATATTTAAATTGCTTTGTCAAAGCCAAACAAGGACATGATAAGAATACTTTAAAGCCTGTATTGATAAATGGCTCTGAATTTTTAGTCATTCATAACAATAACTTTCATATTAAGAATATGTATATAATACAAGGAACAAAACCCGGAATATTCTTCTTCAAGAAGAAGAATGAAGGTGCTGGGAAATTTCCATTACCAGCAACAACTTTGAATACAGACATGGTGCTGTGGGTGGAAACATCACAACGGTTGACGTCAATAAATCATTATCGAGAGGCTATCTTATAATTGACTATTCACATCCCAATAGTGGAGCATTTGATACAGCATTCACACTTGAAGTGGTCATGAATTAATCTAAATTAATATTATAATGGGAGTTTTTAATTATCCACAAAATCAAGATAATACAAGAACTGGTGAAAGAGGCCCAAAAGGTGATAGAGGTGATGCTGGTGCAATTGGTCCTAAAGGTGATAAAGTTGATAAAGGAATTGGTTTTACATTAACACAAGATGGTCACTATGATCTTGGAAACAAACATTTGACTAATGTAAAAGCAGGCAATGATTCTGATCATGTTGTAATCAAATCACAAGTTTCAGATATTGTCAGAGATAGTTTTTTAGATTTGTGGGTTTCTGAATTCATCAGATTGTACTCAAAATGCGTTTATCAAATCGACAGAGCAAATAATAATTTTCTGGATATTAATGCAAACAGAAAAGTTGAAACATTATATGATCTCTCAAATGAAGAAAATAATGCAACTCAATCAACTTTAAACATAAGACCACTGTTTGTACCAAGGCTGAGAAACATAATGGACGTTATTTTTTGAAGTTTGATGGATCACAGAGAATGATAAGTCAAATCAATTTGAATAATGATGTTGTTAATATCTTCATTGTTTATAAATTAAATTCAAATACGGGTGGAAGTCCATGGAAAAATGGTCTTTTTGGTCATGATAATGGAGGTTATGATAAGTTTGTCAGCTATTACAATGGTTCAAATTTAGTTATAAGTGGTGTTGATGAAAAGAATTGTGTGTATTTCGGTCCTGATGCTTCCATACAGAACTTCAGAAAGATATCAGATTATTCCTCAAATGACTTGGGGCAGATTAATGTTTGGCACTGCTTGTCCGTTCATTGGGATAATTTATCTTCTACAAATACCAATACCAGCAAGATCTATTGGAATGGAAAACATATGACAGATTTTACAGCGGCTAACAGAACTGGTAGCACACAAATGACTTTCGGTGATTTGAATCCAAGCTCCATAGCACCATTGGATGGTTGTATTATTTTTTTCTGCACATACTTAGGTTTCATATTAGACGAAAAAACAATTTCAGACCATCATAGTATTTTAATGCAACGATATAGTATATGATAGAAGACATAATAAAATATGTTGGACATTCGTTCAAAGAAACCAAAAAACAATATCCTTATATTGATGACTCAATACTTAAATCATGCCTTGTATACCAATTTTTACACCACAAGCATTTCAATGAATTGCAAACTATTGAAAACATATTACATGCTCATAAGGATATCGGACTTATTGGTCCCGGAAATGGTTGTTTTACACGATTCCTTGAAAGCACACTAGGTTGGATCGACATATTGAACACACATGGCATACTTCATGATGCTTTTGGAAGATCCTATGACAGTTGCTCACTTTATCGAGGATATTGTTATACTTTATCAGAAAATGCAACATCAAAACTAATGAAAAGATCTCCATTATGTGGTCAGATATCTGGAATACTTTATTGCATATTCAAGAGAATTATAGTATAAACAATATGTATGAAAGAGCGAAAAAGCATATTCAGCTGGAACCATATTTCAAGTGAATTAACAGAAGATCAGATTTATGAATTAAAAGCCTATTACCACACATATCACAGAAAGTGTTGGGCTCATAAACAGGCGGTTAAACGGTTCAAAAAATGGAAATTACTGGGGAATTCCTTGTCCATCATCTTTGCAACTGGGGGTCTCGCCACAAGTGTGGCAACAGGTGGTGTTAGTTTAGTGGCCATCAGTACAGCAGCACTTTTGATACAAGGGTGGATGAAGCATAAAAACCTAGATTTGAAAATCCAAAATTGCACATATGCTTATCAAAGCTATCAACATCTACTCAATTCAATAAAAGACAAGTTGAGAAGTGGTGATTTTGATGCTTCAAGTATACAAATTTCAATGAAGAATATCGATGATTATGTGACTGATAATAGTCCAATTATTGATAAGTACCTACTGAAATATGATGAAAAATTCACTGCTTGATAATACGAATAATCTTATCAAATCTCAACATTAGAATGTCAACCCAATATCGATCATAAAATCCAAGCGTCTTTTTTGATCTAGTAACTATTATTTCATCAAATGGAAGATCAAGCATTAAAAATATTTGCTTAAGCATAAATTTAGTGCTAATCATTCTTTTACGTTTATTGTTCACCAAGGGAAGCACTTTGTCTATCTCTTCGAATATTTTAAATATTTTACCCTTATCTTTTACAGAAATTTGAAATCCATTCTTACGACATATACCATTTATCACATTTTCAATATGGTACTTCCGATGATATATCGATTTTCGCCGTATTTTATACATATTCTCATGAAAGTCGACATACTCCTTACAATAGTCATAGCCGTGGACTGAACCACAATTTAGGCAAACATTTTCACCATCATCGTTAAACATTTTCTGATTATCACAGCAAGGTGCTTACACACTTTTAACAACTTTGACCAATAGCTGATCACAAAAATAACATGACAATTCTCCCATATTTTTCAATTCATTGTGAATTACTGAATTACAACTCATTCTATAATATTATGTGATATTTTATTTTTAAACCATGAGACGAAACCAGTGAGAAATAATAGCTATAGACGATGAGTCATTTCCTGTTTTTTCCGAGAATGTCACGCTTGGTGATTTTTCCGAGAATGTCACGCATTTTTAATAAGATCAAAAATAAAATAACTATAGTTTTTCCAAAATCCGAGATCATTTTGCTAAAACACCTCCCTAAATTAATTTTCGCGCTGAAACCCCCAAACACTTTATACTACTAGTGTACTCTATAGAAACACAATTGCATTTGTGAGTCATTCATTTTGACAATTCCAGCCAACACCTCCAACAACAAAGAAGAACTGTAAAAACCAGATTGATTTCCCGATGCACTAAAGAAAAATTGCTGGGTTCAGTTCCTGTAGCAGGCGCTGTAAAACGTGTTCTAATTATTCATTATCTTTTTCACAGCGATTTTAGGATTACCTCCTGATCTCAAAAATAGGCGTCTCCAGTTCAGAATCAATGCTCGAGCAGTAATCCATGACAAACCTCGACAGAGTCATAAAACATAAAAAAAAAAACAGAATACAACATACAAAAAAGCTAGAATAGTGAGCTCTTTTTTATTGGTCCAGAAAAAATACCTATGATACAGTTCTGTTTTGATTGGCTGAAGTTTATCTGGTCATTTAAAATCACGTCTTCTGGTCTGGGGGAGGGGCTGTTAGGAGTACAGCCCTACTACTTTTTTCTTGGATAGATGACTACAATTGACATGGATAACGTATCAATTGTACCGCTGAAGTTGGCGAGATTTTTTAGCTATAACACCTTAAAATGGTCTCCGCGGTCCTTGTATAAAGCACAATCAAACTATAAAGGGCGCGCTTTTTTGCCCTAGCAATAATAAATTCAGTTCAAGTCGATTCTCTCAAGGCAAAGCGGCTACAGTTCATGCGACGCTAAAGCGGTTCTCCTCACGTGGGTTCAGTTTGTTGAAAAGGCGTTTGAGTGGTTTGCAACCCAAGAAGTACGTATACAATGGACCGTAAACGATGCTGACGATGCTTGTAGTGAACGAACTTTTTCAGCTGGTGTGCTATGACATTACAATCAGTCTTTGAGTAGGTGCTGAAAATACTATCTTTTCAGTGATTTAATAAATGCAAATGAATTTTTTTCTAAATATTTTAAGAACGAACAACTGGAGCCAGGGTGCCTGGCAAGCGTCGCAGGCCGACAGAGTGATGGTGATTGCAACAAATCATTGTTCCCGTTTCTATGGTGAAAGACACAATATCATTAAGAAGATTCATAAAAACCTATTTGAATTCACTGGCGTGATGGCTCTAAATTTTCTAATTTAAGATCTTAGCCGCTTTAATTTCTTAACACTAACAGCTAAACAAAATAATATAATCTAATTTCCTTTGCTGTGTTCAGCTAGTACAACTAAGGTCTAAGATCAACAAATAGCTCCGAGACAAGACGAGGATGATAATATGCAGTTACTGTATTTTAAATCACAAACTGAATGCTTGTTTTTGTTGCTTGGGGGTGTCTCTCGTTAAAATTATTTTCCGCTTTAACTACTAATTATTTAAAAGTTGTATTTCTTTATTTTTTTATTCATATTCTTACCCAACAACAGTTCATGGTGTAACAAAGAGCACACAAAGGTATTTTCCGATTTTGGCAGGTGTCTTAACTCCGCCTATCCCGCGTTGGTAAAGCCTACTGCATGTTTATGTTATTATATTTTCCCCATTCACGCTACCCTTGCCAATTAAACGTCTCAGTTATCGAGCGACCGGAAATTCGTCATTAAATGTGAACGGCGAAATTCTGAAAAAATTGTATCCTGCCTGTCCTAAGATGCTAGGACGCGTTTTACAACGCCTGCTACAGGAAACGAACCCAGCAAATTTTCTGTAGCGCAAATATGTTATCTTTACAATTATCAGGAGTTCTTCGTTGGTCAAAATGAATGAAAGCCAGATAGGCACGCAACAACAGCAACCGAACAGTTTATTACAGTATTCCTACGCGAGTAAATGATATAAGGTTTAATATATTTTACTGTCTTTATGATAAAATATGAACGGTGGAATTCTGAAAAATCTGTGTCTCGTCCTAAAAACGCCTTTAAAAAAATGAATAATTAGGACACGTTTTACAGCGCCTGCTTGGGTGGAATTGTCAAAATGAATGACTCATAAATGCAATTTTGTTGCTATAGGGTACACTCTAGTTATTTGTTGTTAGTTTTTTCCAGTTAAAGTTCTATTTTCAGTTGTATTTTTATTATTATTATTATTATTATTATTATTATCATTAATTTTTTTTTCCATCCGTACTTTTCTATCCTCATTTTCCCATCCGCATCCGCCATCCACAGGTATCCGGTCCTCGTTTTACAGACACCCGCCATCACCGCAATGGTTATTTAATGATTTTCAAATTTAAAAAATGATAAATTTATAGTCCCAGTCTTTTCATGGGTGGCCCATAGGGTAGCCCATAGGGTAGCCCATAGGGTGGCCCATCGGCTAGCCCATGGGCCCTGGCCCAGGTTTTGATTACACCCCTTGGAAAGCCATTTAATGCACTATTGTGAGAGGTAGCTAAACCTTCAAACATGCTCTTCCAACGATGTTGGATGAAAATATTTGACCGTTCTTAGTTTGCCACGATTTATTTTTTTTGGCTGATTAGATCTCTTGTAGATCCTATGTTAACTTACAGCATTATCGTTGACGGTCCTTTGTTTATTACTTTCACTTTACCGTATTTTTGGACGGTAGGTCTTTACAGATCCGATATGCTGTGTATTTTTTAGCATGGTTTTGTCCATGCGCTTTAATGTTAAGATTGGTAGTGGCCAATCTACATTTTTCTTTGCGGGACGCCATCGTGACACTTGGATTCTTTGCTCCGGGCCGCATGGTGTGGCGACGCGCGGATCGGATGGCAGGAGGGTCCAAGGTGCGGAACTTGATGTCGTGAACGGGCACATTGTGCAATTTATTGGCGCTCGCATTGAAGCTGGCGTCTTATATATCTGCACACCATGCCGACGAGTCCCAATAAGGACGAAACAGCTATCCATGGTTGCAGCCCTACTTTATCGAGTCTCGGTCATGTTGGTATCTCTCTCGCAAAGTCAACTTTTCTCACGAAGTATCAGCCTTGCTTATTACGAGTATATTCCGATTTATATATATTTGGCTGATTAGATCTCTTGTAGATCCTACTTAACTTACAGCATTATCGTTGGCAGCCCTTTGCTTATTACTTTCTCTAAACAACTGAGCATTTGGCAATAACAATGGCTTATTTCAACTATAGTCCTGGAAATGGAAAGTTGCAAGTTTACAAAGCAATAACGGTGTTTATAACGTACTGAGTACGCCAAAAAGGCAGTTAAGGGATTAAATAATGAAGACTATACATTGTGTGTAGCGCCTTTGTGGCCACGCGCTTGCGGTTTTCTTGCGTAGCAGCTAGCCTCTTACGCAGACGTCTTTGCGCTCATCACTCCTTTCTCCTCCACGAACGTCTTGTCACCTGATCATGAACTGCCACTTCCGTTTGTCGGTGGTTAGCCTATTGTATAACAGACAGCCAATAACGACCTGCGTATGAATGAAAATCAACACCCACGGATTAAATTCCGCCAAACAATTCACAGATTCACACACATCGTTTGGAATAAAACTCGGTGTCGAAGTTCTACTATGCGCAAATTGGAAGGCGAAGCTAACCGCCACGACGGAAGTAGCGGCTCAGTTGGGCAAACATTCGTGGGGGGAGGAACACGTGACGAACCCAAAGACGTCTGCGTCGGAGGCTACGTAGCCGCGTATGTATTCACATTATATTTAAATCTTCCTTGTCACGTAGCCACGTAGCCGCGGAGCCACTCTTTTCCGGAGGCCTTTTCGAGTGGAGGGGTATTCTACAGTTAAGCCTCTATTTGGAAAGTCCACAGGTTTTGCCAAGATTCTGTCGAAATAGATTTCAGTTTAACCTTGGAAAAGAAGAGTGAAATTCAACTGAAAAGGTGAACTATGAACCTAAGAGGTTTTAAAACTGCACGACTATACTTAGCTTTAATGAGGCTCGTAAAACTAATCATTATCAAAACCTCAGCTTTAACGTGTGAATGATCGCGAGCCTAAAACAAACCTTCATTAGGAGTCCATTATTTGGTTTTCCAATCTACACCTGAAAACACCTTCGAGAGAAGCAATACGTGTACAGTTTTCCAATAAGCTAAAATAACCAAGGAAACCATATTGTTCCTCAATCAGTCAGACACAGGACTGCTTCAAAGTTCGAGTTCTTACATTATAAGTCAAAAACCGTTCAACCCGCGGTGTAAGGACACCTTTTGTAATTCGTGTTCAAAGTGGGCTCTCTTGGACACTGGGGATTCCAAAACAATCGGTTATTGGAGTGACAACACACCTACTAATGAAAGAGTCTTTACGACCGAGTGAAGACTTGTAAGACTCACGGAATCGACCTAACAGGTAGATACATAGATAAACACGTCTAACCCCATAATTTTCCCGATAAAAATGTAACCCTGAAAATATGAGTGTAGGAGACGTAAAGAGAAACAATTCAGCTTAAGTCCAAAAGGATCTATTACACCCTTTGTTTACATTCGAAATGGATGTGTATCCTCCTTCCCACGGAAGACCAACAAATGCAAATTGTGTAGTTTAACCCAGAAAATAGCAAATTTCATTCGAACGCTTTCTCTGTCTACAATCCCAATAAATTGTATCGTTTCTCTTATTGGTTTTCACAAGAAATAGCGGATAAATATTTTAAAGCGGCTAAAACTTCAAAAGGGAATAATTATGCGAAAAGAGTGATAGCAAAAGGAGGCTGAATGTAAAACCGATAATTATGTAATGTTTAATAAATGAGCAGGAGGTTTTTATCAAGTTTAAACAAGAGAAAATGAGGGTTTAAAACTTAAGACAAGAATTTACCTGTCTAGCAGATACCACGCAGATGGTAACATGAAGTCTTGCAAATATTAGTGACTTGAGGGGTGAGAGACAAGGAGCTATGAAATAGTATAGGATCGAACCCTGGCTCCAGTCCTGACTCGGTATTTAGGTATCCTCGTCATTTCGGTTGGGCACTGATTTTGACGAAGGCTTTCTATAACAATAAAAACAGCTACACATTTCGATATACAGCTTATTACTGAATAGCATGGAAATGAAACATAAATTAAAACAGACGATCAGTAGTACTGGCGTCAAGTAGCTATACGCACTTACACTTTGCGTCATATTTCGTCGCAAAATTAGGCGAGTAAGCGATGAGTTCTTTACAGAAAACAGCCCTAACTTTGTTTTAGACTTCAAATTTAAAAGAGATGAATAGAACGGCAGCGCGACTGTCTGTGATATAACGCTGAGATGTAGTGAAGATTTGCTGAAAGCACTAACCCAGTGAGAGTTTCGACTAAGCCCACTTTTGGTGGCGGTCCTGGGTATTCTACATTGGCATCTCTGTTAAAACAAATAATGTCCGTTGTTTGTGTTGCATATGACTAAGAGATTCGTCCCTGGTTGTTGTTTGCATGCTTATTGTATTTGTGGTTATTCAAAAACTGGGGAAGCCTTTGTCCTAAAACGTTTTGCTTTCTTTTTGAAGTGTTTACTGTCTTTACTCACTGAACATTTATACCTTGAGCTTTAAACAATGCCCTTGTGATTTTTTGTTGTTTTTCTTACCATTTAGTTCTACTTTTGTTCCTTTTGGGTGTGCGTATACTGTTCTTTCTCTTTATAATTAATTTTGCTATTTGGCCCTTCCGAGGTAATCGTGCTTAGGGACACCCTCTTTCCATGGGGTTGTCCTTCCAAACGGAAAGCCCCAGGAAAGAGGTTGTTTCAGGGAGTGACGACACAGATCTGTTTTCAATATGGCGAATGTTTTCAAAATACCGCTGTCTCTGCGCTGCCACTTTACCAGATAAAGGAAACAGCAACTGAACCTTCACCGTGCAGTTTCCAAATAATGCACTAAATGAACGATTGATTCGCTTGCTCAACAACAATTCTAATTGCTCAACAAGAATTCTAATTGCAAATACTCTGACATTTGTTAAGGTTAAGAGCTGCGGGTTCTCGCTATTCAGGATGACCTGGTTCATAATTATTTTCCAAGCGACTTTGATAGCTGCTGCAGCAAGGTATGTCGTTTTCTTTCTTTCTTTTTTTTTTTTCTAAAAAATCAATATATAGTAACGAAACCTCCATAATAAGTCATTGCCTTTAAACTTTGACTCTTATGTATGATTTTCTTATAACAAAATTCAATAAAGAAGTAAAAAGAAACCATTTGGGGAAAAAGGCCACAGTTTTCACTGCGAAATGTGTAAGAATTAACAAATTGGTTCATGCGTCAGCGTGCGTTCATCGAGATATAAAGCACGCGGGAAGTTTGGACAGCACGAAAGATGCGTAAGAGTTGCTCGAGACGTACCCGAGAGCAACCCTAGCTTCTTGAGTGCTCTTTAAACTTACCAAGTGCTTCATATCTCGATGAACGCACAGCTGACACATGAACCAATTGTTTGATAACATTTTGAACGCGGTAGTAATAGTTTAAATATTATATAAAAGCTTACTGTCACCGAGGAACTTCGCATGGTTTTCCTTGGGCCAATTTTGTGCCCAAAAAATTGAGCAGCTATACGGAAATTGAAGAGTTTTCGATACGGCAAACGTTTGCAAAAAAAGACAAACATTCTTGAGTCCACAAAACTTTCAAACGAAAGCGTAAAGGAATTCAAAGCGGATCAAAAACAAAACATTGCAAGAAAACAAAGTACGATGCGTATGTTTGTTAAAAGATTCTTGGAGAAGGTGGAGAAAGTAAACAAGACTAGCTAGTAACAAACACATCTTTTATTATTATAAGCTAGAAAAATTTCTAAGCAATTTTGACATAAATGCCCGTAGAAAAGACAAAAAGGGATACGAAACTGATCGTTTAGAGCAGTCAACAGAAACTGACCGCGGTTCAAAAACAACAAAACAGCAAAACAAAATTGTAAGAAAACAAAGCACGATGCGTACTTTACTCCGAAGATTCTTGGAGAAGGTGGAGAATTGAGACAAGTAACAAACATATCTCGTAGTAAGCTTTTAAAAATTTAAGCAAATTTGACTTAAATGTCGGTAGAAAAGACAAAAAGGTAAGCTTATACGAACCTGATAGTTCATGATTAGTCAGAGAGAGAAAGAGTTCACTCGGAACGCGGCAGAGTTGAATAATGATGCCATTTCACACAAAATCTTTCCTTAGCTAAGAAGACACCAAAAAACCCTAAAGTGGCTCGATAGTTTCACTGTAATTTCCCATGTCCACCAAGGAAGCCTCTTCCGATTAAAAATCCTCAGCGGCAAAACATCATCCAGTTATAACGAAGACAGCGCTTGCAAAACCACACGAGCTTCTCCCTCGCAGACCCGTCCACGCTAAAATTATCAAAGCCAACCAACAAATTTCGCTGTTTTTAATATCCAAACACTGATTCGTACCGGTTCAACAAAAAGCTCGAGAATTAATCAAGTTAAACGGCGACACTTCATTATTTACTATCTTTGGACGAAGATCTGTATAACTTTTTCAAATGAAGCGTGAAGCTTTAGCGCTGGTTTTTGACATTTTCACATAGACACGTACACTCTAAAATTTCCAAAACCAGCCAAGACATCCAAACGCTGATTATTACCGGTTCAAACAAACAAAAATCGAAAATTAATCAGGTTACACGACGAAACTTTGGCGCGCGGAGCTCCGCTATAAAGAGAAATTCCCTCTGCTACGTCATCAGCGTGCACAATAGGAATATGAAGCACGCTCGCGCAATTGAATTTGACTGCACTAATTTACCAGCTATGTTATAAAAGAACTTGGTAAATTGCAACTGTCCTCTTGCAGCGCTTGCGATGGAGCTGCGTGCTGTCCAGTTACTCAGGCATGACGCATACACTGCAAACTTACACTGTTCTATTAATGCTAAAATCATAGCTGGTGATAGCCAATCAGTTTCTAGAATTTTGTTATTGGTACAATTAGCTCTCGAATACTGTTAGTAATGGCCATTTTCATAAATGTTTACCATGTTAAAGTGAAAATAAGTATGCAAGTCGTATTTCTTTTCTAGTGCTAATCTTTCACCGCTTCAAGTCCTCAAGAAACATTTGATAACAACAAATTACGACAGAGGAACCCATCCCTATTATGGAGGTGTGAGTCTTATTTAATGTCAGTCTCTTCTGGAAGGGTGTCATCAGTGGGAAATGTTATAGTCCCTCATGGGACTGAGTAGGGGATGAGATAGTTTTGATGAAGGCACTGTGAACCATGTATTTTCGGAATAAGAAAAGAAATCATTGAAGTTGTCTCACTGTCGTGTATTTCAGCTCGTCTTGTACACCGAGTTCCGCTTTCTGCCATGTCACGCCTAAATATCCAAAAAGGCCGCTTAAAGTTGCGAGGTTTTATTCGTCAGTATGTTCTTTTTGTTCATCATTTAAGCTGCTATGACAGGTAAAGGCGGCGAATCAGTAAAATTAACATCGATGCCTTTTCATCGGCAAAATGCAAAACACAGCATGTCGACTAACATATAGTATTTGATACGAAAATTGAATAGCAGCGCAGGGAACTGAAATAAATTATTATTGACGACAATTGTGACTACGATTATGATATGAAACGATAAAAGATCTGTTTTATCGAAACACCTTGCACGGCTGATTTTCTAAAAAGGCCAGGTAGAAAATTCGCTCATGGATTGCGCGTTTCTATGTTACTTTTCCTAACAATCTTCAATTATGTTTTGTTTTTTGCAGTGAATTCCACATGGATTCTGGTGAATGCATATGTGGAGTCATTTGGGAGAATAGAAGAAGTCAATATGGTGGGCATCTCACATCTACTCACGCACGACACCCAAAGAACTTACAGTCCATCCATGTAAAAACTGCATTTCAGTGATATCGATATTTACCGATCAAACTCAGAACTAAGAGAATCTAGAGAAAAAAAAGGAAACAGGGGAAAAACGCAATGAAAAAAGAGCTATTTGATGCTTGGTCTAATTGGCGACCTGTTCATGCTTAAATTACTCTCCGGTTCTAATCTCCTAAAAGATTACTTTGGCTTCCATGAAATAATTTTTTCAGGCATCATTACGCTTAACATTTGTACAAGGTCCAGCACGTCATATTCCAGGCGTCTTCGACGCTGCTGTGAAAGTTAAAAAGTGTCACTATCGTGATCAGTATCACCAAGAACAGTCTCGGTCAGACGTGCGCTTCTGAGATGAATCACCAGGCTCATAGACACTGCTTTCGTCTTTGTTTTATTTGCCTTGCTCTTCGTTTTGATTTCGCCCAAAGTACAATAAAATGCATTAACAAAAGCGTTGCTTTGCATGGATATGAGATTCAGATTGCTGGACTCAAGGGGTTAATGTGGTTTTCTTTCTTTGTATTAATCTGAATTCTGTTATTTTGCGTAACCTAACATAAGCAACTATTCCGCTTTGAATTGGAATTGCTTCAAATTAGCTATGTTTTGTAGCTCGTGTTCTTTTATTAACCAAACAGGTAACAAACGCAAAGAACTGGGTAATAGCTTTTTGCTAAGCAATAAAGCCGGTTACAGACGAGCAACTTTTCATTGACAAGTTTTGACTTGACAAACTTTATTTGCTTGTGTGTAAAGAAAAAATTGTCAAGTTTTTCCTTGACAAGTGCACTTGTTCAAAACCTAGCATGCTAGTGTTTAAACAAGTGCACTTGTCAAGGAAAAACTTAACACATTGCAGAACTTGCTCGTCTGTACGGGTCGACAAGGAAAACTTGTCAAATAAAATGTTGTCCGCTGTGTAATTGAATTGCTGGCTACAGTGAATACTTGCCAAAGAAAACTTGTTCGTTCGTTCACACAAGCAAATAAAACTTGTAAAGGCAAAACTTGTCAAAGAAAATTTGTCGTTCATAAATATGAGCAAATAAATATTGTCAATGACACTTGTCAAGGAAACCTTGCTTGTCTGTAACCGGCTTAAATCAGCTCGTTGCGTTGGTTGGAATCAGTGAAGAATCGGCTTCTCTTTTGAGTTGTTTTTTCCTTGTTGTTGAGCCTGCCAAAAAAAGGAGAAGATACTTCAATGAATATTTCATTTTGATCGTGATAAACGATCATAGCTAATTTCGAGCTATTTTGATTCTGTTGCAAAACTGAGTCACAAACGTTTGACATGAAAACTCTACTTTGCTTTAATGTAGGAAGTAGGTGCTTACATGTACTTTCGTCAAGAGTGGAAGGATCCTCGCCTAGCAAATGTGGTTAACTCAACAGTTACGCTCGTCAGAGAAGATATCAGTCTGATATGGAGGCCGGACACCTACGCGTTCAATTCCCGGCTGACGGATCTGGATAAAGAGGACAGAAATATACATTCTTTTGTGAGAGTGTACTCTAATGGTCATATACTGTATTCAAGAAAGTAAGTATGTTACGATCAGAGAGAGATATACGACAAAACATTTCCACTTCGTTTTGGGGACCTAACCAAAACTTGGCAACCCAGGCTAATATGGAATGGTATGGCTTTGTGTTCTGAAAAACTGTAGAATATTTGGGTCTCGTTGTAAATTGTTTGGACTCCGAAGTCGCCCCAGGAGTAGCTAAGGTTTAATATCCCACGTTAGTGTAGTCATTTGGACGGACGCGGGCAACAAGCTACCCCTGACAGTATAATTAACAGAACCAAGCGACTACAAATTTTGCTGTCTTAGTGGTAAAAACGAATGTTTATTTTGGGCCGTTTTGTAGAAAGACGCCAGATCTGTACTTCATTCGTAAGTGAAATTAGCATCGGGTTTCTTTAAGCGACTCGGTCTATTAAGCTGGTAAAGTTGGTACCAACTTTCTAAAACTTGCAAACAACGTTAAGGACCAATAGAAACTAAATCAACTCAACAATTCGACTTAAATAGATCAATTGATGATCACACCTTACCAGTTTATAAATGGCTCAATATGAGAAGGCACACGGGCTTACAGCTTATTTTATCTTCCATACAGCACTCACGTTTTGACCGCATGTAATATGGACCTGCACGACTTCCCAGCTGACTTTCAGAACTGTTCTTTTCAATTTGGCAGTTGTAAGTATAGCGTGGTGTTATCTACTTGCTCTTTTCATGTAAGGTGTTGTCAGTTATCAAGATTGGTTAAGTCGCCACCTAGCCTCATGAAATAAGATGAACTTTGTGAAATTTACCCCAGCAGTCCTCTATAAAGTGGCCTTCTCTCCTACTCCACTCAAATGTCTAAGATAACCACCTTAAAATTCTTGAATTCTTGATCATTTGCCTCCTGCACTGACCATCACCGTTACCTGCCTTTAAAGGAAACGTACTAATAAGGTTTTACTAAAAGAGCGGATGGAGCGTCAGACGTCCGATTGCAGCTGCGTTTAGATGGCTTTTGTTTTATTTTCTTTTATTTATGATTCATCAAGGCGCATGAATGGGTACTGGTATCTGCTTATGGACCGAATCAATCTTAACTTTGCGAGTAACCTTGCGGTTGCCGACGTTCTTATCCAAAGGGGAAGTAGCAATACCGCTGGTTGCTTTATCGAGGCCCCAAAACGCGGCTGGGTACCAATTAAAGCCTGTCATATTCGATAAGTCTAATCTTTGTCTCTCAGTAAAAGGTAATTAAGTTTTTAATCTGAATTTAAGTACCAAAGTGTGCCTGCCATATTATTGCAGTCTTGCCACTTTTACTATAATCTAAGTCAAGGGTAGGGTAGTGAAACTCTTCATAGCACGTATGAGTATATACTACACAAGTGAATAGTGCTTTTCGCGCGCTCTGATTGCTTAACTCGGAGGTGATTAGCAAGTACTATTCACCTCCGAGAAGCCGGCGCGCGAGATTTTACTTTATGTCCCACATAAAGTAATGTTTTGGTCCGCTAATTATTCAGCTTGTGTGGTATATACTAAAACAATTATTCACCTCAGTGTCGGTGACACTGAGGTGAATAATTGTCAACTATTCCTATTCCTATTCTTTATTTGCTTTTTTAGACGGATTTCAGAACACTGAGGTGGATTACAAATGGAAGAGAAACAAAGTAACTGTTGCACAACCCACAATGGCACAATTCTCAATCATCTCATCTAAGACGTCGCGTCGAGTTGATGAGTATAGCATTGGTACCGTATTTATAATTTCCAATTTCACTTCTCAATATGCCTTTTGGTACGTCTTTTCTCTACTGCTCACACTTCTCTTGAACGATAATTCTGTTTTTCTACAAAAGGGAGTTTTATTGTAAATCATTTAGGTAACTAAGTAATTCGCCTTGATGTGCATTTAATTCAGTTCATGAGTACAAGCATGGTTTTGATCATTGACTCTACACCCTTTATTTGTTTCCAAAAAACAGCAAGGCATGAATTGTGGGCTGTTTCTATGGAGAGGACAAAAGGGAGGGTTTGGGAGAATGTAAAATAATGTCGAAATTCTCACGTGTTCAGAGAGTAAACAGAGCGCGATAGTACCGGTAGAGCGACTGCGAAAACAAAGCGCCGAAAAATGGAAATGGTGGGGGGTTGGTGGGGCGGGAAGCAACGCCGGTAAAACTTTTTTTGAAAAGGTCATTCCGGTCTACCAGAATCTGGTATACCCTCTGATTGGTCAATTTTGACAGTTGCTGTACACACGAAGGTGGACAAGAAACGCCATCATGCCCTATCAGGTCAAACGTGTCACGTAAAGTAACAACGTGCTGAAGAACTTTCCGGACATTGTTTCGCTTCGCGAAGAGCAGGTAGATTGCTTGGAGAATATTGTAGCTGGGAGAGACGCTTTCGCGATGCTCCCGGTGGAAGGTGTGAAATCGTGTACGGAAATCCCTGAGAGCTGAGAAGAATAGAGAAGAGAACTGCAGGAAGGAGAAACGCTGGTAACTTTGTTTCCTCAGCACTTTACGCGAGTGCCGCCCATTATGCGAGAATAATTTTGATTAATTGCGAAGGGACTGCATTATATAATATATTTATTCGTTTACAAACTTTCTCTGCCGGTACTATCGCGCCCCGTTTACTATCTGAACGCCTGGAACAAGCTAACACAGAGTTACTCAGAATGTCTCGGGTGAATGCTCGCTTTTATATTTTGCCCAGGCAATTTCACCATCGTCGAAGTTTCGTTCTTGTTGCAAAGGCACCTAGGATACTACATGATCCAGTTGTACCTTCCCTGCATCCTTCTGGTGATGCTCAGTTGGATCGTGTTCTGGATGAACCCTGAGAATGGTGGTGATAGGCTCACTGTTGGTATCACTTGCATTCTCACCATCGTCTTCTTGTTGGGATACGTCAACGAAATGCTACCTAAGGTTTGACCCTTGACTTTGGTTGCTGGCTTCTTTTTTACCCATCAAAAGAAGTGCTAGATTTATGGCACCAAAATGTGTTGTAGTGCTTTCCCAACTCTCGAGGAAAATACATATTTTGAAATAGCCTTAAGAGCAGTTTTTTCCAAATTTATTGGCGCACCTAAGATTATTATTGCCATAGCTTTCTATTTCCGATCAGAACATATCCGCTGTCCCTTTCAAAGGAACAGTTGGTTATCACCCGTGGTTACTGCTCAAAAAGCAATTTGAATTAGTAAGCAAAGATGATTTTGGCGGTTTGCATTCGTGAAAAGTTTAGTTCCTGCCAATTTTAAAGAAAAGCTCTGGTCAGTTTCACCTTTGACCTAATTTCGCACCATATATAATTCATTTCGCCAGCCATGTAGGCCATCGTCCCACCGAAACTTATATTTAATATTTGACAGCTAAAATGACTGATTGCAATGAGTAGTAGTAGGTGGGTCGATTCAATACCACCTCCAAAAACATAAAGAAATAAGGCGACGAACGAAGCGAGTCGCCTTATTTCTTTATGTGTTCTCCGGTTGTACTGAATCGATCCACCTACTACTACTCATCACAAAAAAACACGTAAACACAAGAAACAACACTCCCCGTTAACACACCAGGAAACAACACTCAAACCAAAGCAAACACACCCAAACCAAAAACAACCAAACACCGGGGGTCGGCCTATTAGAGAAAGCGGGATATGGTGCAAGAGTGATGACCACCCCGGTTGGCCTATTAGAGAAAGAGGCGTATGGTGCAAGACCGATGAAAGCTTATGATGAGGAGGCCATTTCCAAAGGTGCGCAAGTTCTTCACAGGCCCCCAAAGCGTAATGAATATGAGTGTATGCAAAGCATAGATTTGCCTTGTTTTTTCGATGAGAATTTTGACGAGGTTAAAACGTTGGATTGTTTATCCCGTTTTACATGTGAAAAAACCGCCAAATACCTTGTAAAAAAACATTCAGGCGTTCAACTTTTGAGGAAGCTTTTCTTTGGATGAAGGAAATGGAGAATTCATTTGAAGACCCACATCCAAACTTGAAATATTCTAGCTCAGACATTTTAAGGGAACTTTCTGATTTTATACATGAAAAACTTCACGACGTTACGGGGCACATGAATTCACCCGCAGAAGACTTTGCCAGACAATATGTTTATAGTGAAGATGAAAATCCAAACCAGCAGCGTCGCCAATGGAAGAAAATGACGGATGGTATAGAGTGATGGAAGGCAACAGCACACCCATCCAAACCATTTCTGTCTTAATTACTCCTCAATTAAGACAAGCATTACTTAAAGAAATTAAAAATTGGCTAAAACGAGAAAAAAAATTGAATTTAAGTGGTTATAGAAACTTGGAGTTTATTTATATGTTAATTACCAACTGAAAAAACCCCTGGGAATGGATTAAGAAAACAAAAAACCAAAGCCTTATTGAAGATTATGCCATCATTCTTCAACGCGCGAGAATAAAAATCACACCATGGTGGTCTGACATATCAGAAAAATATGAATAAATAATAACTATGACTCACGAACTTTTCATACCCGCACCCCCCAGAGGGGAGCCTCTTTTTTACTTTTTATGCGCCAACAAAATTTCCTTTATTGGCGTTAAAAAAGCCGCCAAAGCTGTAGTAAGCAATTTTCTCCGCGAATCAACACGTGATAAAGAAAGAATATAAAGAAAAAATTGGAGAATTTTACAAACGAGATGAAAAAATCTTTTTAAAAGAAAAACACAAACCGCTATATCCCTTTGACACCCAACTGTTCTGGATGTTGATGAGCAACATGAGATCAGCTAGACGCTGGCAAACCTTTATTGGAGAATACAGGAAACACGCGCGCGCACAACCTATTAGAGAAATGTGCAGTATGGTATAGCCATGACCACAGCCGACGTGCACCGCTACAATGTCAGAACGGCATTGATTGAAGAGATGAACAGGTGGTTGGGGCGAAAGAAAAACAAAGATTCCCCTTACAAACGTTCAGTGCGCTATGTGCGCGATCATTTATCTCAAGACAACTCTTCCTGGCAATACATCAAGAAAACAGAAGATCCCTATTTCATTGACGAATGTGCCCTTTGTCTTTGGATGACAAGTTATAACATTTCAAAAGAAGAAAACGCGTTTCTTAATAAATGGTTGACTGATGAAGGATTCTATGACACAGTCCATTGAACAAACACGACCCAAGGATAATGGACCTCTTGGAATGAGTCAACCAACTTCCACCCGAGGTTCAAGAAAAAATCCGTCGCTACCACACAAAAAACCAACTGGAAGAAACAGAAAAAATGGGTTGACGGTGGGTTTACAAGGAACTGTTGGCCCCGTTGCTTAATTTTGTTTTTCCATTATTTTTTTCTGCTCGTGAACAGAGCGGCGCGCCTATTGAACAATAGCGCCCGATAGACAAATGGATCTCTCAGAAAGAATCCAATACCTTCCTCCCGAGTTGAGGGAAATTATCTATCGAGAAATAATTGCTGCCCGAAGGAGGGATAGAAAAAAAAAAGAGTGGGCCCCAGTGCTTCAAGAGTTAGGTGAATATTTGGAGGACGCCCCATTTTGTGAAATTGAAGGCCATTACACTCTGATGACCACATGCGGAAAATGTTCTTTCTGCCGGCGCAATGGCTATTGTTTCGCCTGTATGCAGAAAAACAGGGCGCACCAACTCGGTTTTCCAGACGACGTGCTGGAAATTAAAGAAAGGTGGTTGATTAATATATGACCATGTTTGCCACACTATTGCTCGCAATGCATTAGTGGATGGTGCCCCTCACAAGAAAACTAAGGCCCAAAACCCTCGAAGAAGAGGTCCGAGACGAATTTCAGCGAGTCGTAAATGAACTCACACTCCCAAACCAAGCTTTTGCTTCGTGTTAATCGCGTTGCGGGCCAACGCGTGGCCCCACTGTCTCTCGTTCCACGTAATCGCGTCAAGCGATTTGACCATTTTTCGGTCAGCAACATGCTTGCATTTTTTTTCGTTGTCGCCATACTTCTGTGCGCGAAAACCACAACTGCTGTAATCAACATCGTGCTGCATTGCAACCGCATCAGTGGGGCCGGTGGGCGGTTGGAAAACTTCGAGTATTTCCCCAGTCTCAGGGTCAAAATCCGGCTGGTGGTGCAAAGGGTTGTAAGGCCCGGTGTAGTTGTGCCCAGGAAGGGTCCATCCCCCTTTCGGCGCAGGCAGTTTGCCAATCAGACGATGGACATCAACCCCCCTCCGATAGTAGTTCTGCATGGTTTTCTTGAAAACATTTCCGTGACCGCCTTTGCCGGAAAGAGCGTTCCCGAAAGAAACCAAAAACTTTGCTTTTTTTGCAAGTTCGGTTGGGGATGCATAAAACAAACTCCCCAACCCAGTGTCGTATCCTTTCCATTTTATCCATGAGCCGTAGCTGCGCGTTCCACCCTGTTTCTTGTAATCCGCGTATTGTCGCTTGTATTCGTTAACCATCCCCTCTTTTTCAGAAACTTCAGGTCCTTTGAAAAGTTTGGGGTTAGAGACAACATCCCAAAGTTTCTTGAAATCAACGAAGAGGAAAGGAACAGCAACCCCACGCCCCACCTTGTCCAGATCGCGCCTGTCGGTTTTGTAGCGGACATCGGGGAGCACCTTTGTGGAAAATGGTCCAGCAGCTCGCTGCCGACCTTTTCCAACACAGGAGTGGCCTTGCGGAGCCCGTAGTTAATGACCCTTTTCTGGAGCTGTGGGTTGCGCAGCGTCTCAGAAGCATAATAGCGCCCATCCTCCACCCCCTTTTTTGCGACATACGGAACCCCGTGTTGCAAAGTGAAGTCGAGCGCAGTACCCGCAAGATCGGTTAAAACACCAGAGCCCTCTGCATGAGAAGTGCCCGTTAGTTTCCCGACTTAGTTGTTTTCCGTGGTTTCCTCGGCTTGCTTGGCTTCGCGGTTGTTCCCCCATTGGAAAAAATCGTGTTTTCGTTATCCCACAAACCGCACACTTGACTTTCCCCATTTTTCGTCCGTTTTTGGTCATGACAACCGCTTCAGACCCCGGCACCGCCACCAATTTTCCAGGTCAACGTTGGAAAGAAGCACATTCTTGAACTTCATTTTTTTTTTTTTGCCCCGGCCGACCATCGGGCGTTCCCAATCCTCCCAACGCCCCCAAACAGGTGGAGAGCGCATTTGCATTCCTTTGCCCCCCGAGGGGGGAGGAGGGGATGGAGGCAGACAAGGGGGTGCCGAGCGGCGCGACCGCACTTGCATCCCACTTCCCAACAGCTCTTTGACAAGGTTAATGGCCAAAGGAACCCCAATGGCAGCCAGCATGCCGAGAAACTCACCGTATTGCGCGGCCCCACCACCAAGGACCATACCCCTGCCGACAAGATAGTTTTCCAAAAACTTTTCTGGTCGGGGGATAACATCGGGGTGAGTTTGTACAGTTGCACCTCCTGTGGGCCGAAACCTTTTCCAAAATATTTTTCAAAAGTTTTTTCCGCACCGAAGCTGAGACCGGCCATTCCCAAAGCCTTGGCCGCAGTGGGGAGCAAAGGTCGGGCCAGACTGAGCGCCCTGGAAAAAAGGTTGCCGCCACGCTGTGCGGTTTTGCTGATCTGCTTCTTGCTCATTTTCACATCGGCGCCGCGCTTTTCGCTGGCGGCCTTTTTCATTCGGTTGATTTGGATGGCAGTCAAAAGAAGGTTGTCGCCATGCCCAATTTGTTCGGGTTTGACGCGCAGAGTCACAGCTTCCTTCTCAACAAAAGCCTTTCGGAGACTTTTCTTTTGTCCGTCCGTCAGCGCAAGCTTGAACGGATGATACACCGTTGCCATCATATATTAAGAGAAAGAATTTTTTTCAACCACAACCAGCTCGTTTCCGATTTGTTTGATTACAAGTTCCTCCTCATTCAGGACAGTGGCGTAGATGGTGTCATTCTGGGCGTTGGCAGCTTCGTTCAACCGGTAATGCAAAATCAACTGCTTCGGGTCGCCTGTCATACTTTCTTTGACCGCTCTGAGGTCGAAGTAAAGGACAGGGTAAAGCGTCGAGTAGTTGGCCACATTCAGCTGGGTCCCTGTGTTGTAATCACTCTTCCTGTACCTGTACTGAATGAGGTCGCGTCGGATGCGTGTTTGGTCATCACCTTCATAATCGAGTTCGGGGTAATAATTTCACCCATATTGAAGCCGGCAGGTGGACAATTTCGCCGTATTGTCCCCATGGAGATCGAAGGTGTCGAAGCTGTAGGGGTTAAATTGCAGAGCACGATATTTCCGCGTCTGTTGGAAGAAAACAAAGACGTGTTTGGGGTTTTTCACGCCGGCGGTGATTTGCCACTGTCCTCTGGCATCTTCTCGGCTGCCGCTGTTGTACAGCGTCTCTTTCAAGTAGGTCCACGTTGCGGGTTTCATGAACCTTTCATTGACAAGTTTCTGCCCTTCTGGGGACAGCTGCAGTCTTGGAACCGACAATTCAAACTTTCGGACCACAATTCGCCGCCCGGTGCTGTCATTCTGAAAGATCATTTCATTGTCGTCCTGCAGCACAATCTCTGAAACATGTCGGTATATTCATAACAAAAATTTCAAAGTTGGTTTGCCAAAATTCGGCTCAACTTCCACATTGCGTCAGATGGGGGTGGTGCTCGCGCCCTCACCTTTGGAGTGGAGGCGCGCGCGGGCGGCGCTTCAGCAATATTTGTCGAATCTTGTCGCCCCCCTTTTCAGCCACAACCTGGCCCGCTTTTTCGGCGACCACTTTGACGGTCTGTTTTGCGACTTGGGTTGCGCCCTTTTTGAGCTCCTTTCCAAGGGCAAGGAGAGTGTCGAGGACGATCCCCGAGCCTTTGTGTTTGAAGCGATAACGTTCGGCACGCTCGTCTAAAAACTTTGTCCACTCGCTTGGGAAAACCATTTTGCTATACCTTGACAAGAATTTTCATTCTTCTTCGATCATGAGGCTCAAAGCCACATCCAATCCGTTGAGGTTAATGGGGTTGTTTCGCCCGTCTGTGACCCATATCTGCACAGAATCAAACCGAGTTTTCTTGACGGGATGGAACTCAAGTCGACGAGGTTCTTCTTTGAAAGGGTAACTGACATGGAGACCTGTGGTGGAAAAGCTGTACAAAACATCGCTTGGCACGTCGTTCGCCCGCCGCGTCACCAAATCACAATGAATAAAAACCCAGTCGACGTTCCGGGTGATGTCCGGAGTCATATCTCCAACAAAATTGGTGCCGTCTTTCAGAATCTTTTTCTTGAAGCCAAGTAAACTGGCAAACTCTCCAACAGAGAGGTCTATTTCGTAATCTTTTGCCACCAAAAACACGACCCGGTAAATGGTGAAGTCGAAATACAACTCGAAGATGCGCTTTTTGTCTGTGGCCGTCGGATCAACGAGCCCCGTGTGAGCCTGCAAGTAACGATTGATGGTGGTGTAATGGTACATCCCATCAGGAAAAGTCAAAGTTTCCCAATCGCCGGTTTTTTTCCTCCACTTCAGTTGGTTGTTCCCAAAAGCTTCGGCAATGTTGTACCACGAGTAGCTCATGGTGATCAGCCTGTTCAACGCCGCTTTGTAATTTTTTCCCCGCTCCAACTCAATCGGTGGATTGAAGAAAATTGTGCGGGTTTTTGGAAACCCCCATTGTCCTGCAGCTTTGCAAGGCGCGAGTCGAGCAGCAGGTTGTAACGCATTGCGCTATATAATCGTGGAGAATTTTTTGACTTTGCCAGTCATTCAAAAAACCCTGTTTGACAAGTTTTGGGAGTTAAGAAACAACCTGGGCTCGAAGTTTCGTGGAAGTGTTGCCGGCTCTGATTGAACCAAGCTTCACATACAACTGGTTGATCATTTTTTTGGCGGCGGCCCCAAAGCCAAAACCTTCCGTTTCCCACTCTTGCTCATCCTCCTCTTCAGGCCCACCGATTGAGGGACGGCGGGACAAAATGGCTTGTTCCCAATCAGTGGTGGGCCGGGCTCTCGTCTTTTTTGGAGGGGTTGGTTCCAGCGTCCTTTTCCCGCTTGCAGCTGCTGTGGCGAAACCCGCCGTTGTTGTCTGTTTTCAAGAATCGCGGCGTTTTCTCGTTCAAGATCCGCCAAAGACAGGCCGTGCAACGGTGAGTTGGGGTCTTTCACCGTTTCTTTTTCAGGGTTCGGTTTTTGTTTCATTTTTGGGATAAGGCTGCTGAGCGAGCGCAGCCTGTTTGATTCGGCGCGTTTTTCGAGAAACTCCGGCGCTTCTGGCTGTTCCCATGTTGGGCGCGGAGGTGGAGGTGGTGGACCGGCTGCTTCCTCTTCTGGGAGGGGAAACTCTTCTTCTTCGGGCGGTGGGAGGGGAAGCTCTTCTTCTTCTTCTTCGTCTTCTTGTTCCTCGATTGGTGATGGAGGAGGGGTTGGGGCCTCCGGCCTGAAATCCTCCCACCCAAGCGGGTTGATTCGGTCGAACTCGTCCATGCCGTAGTCGGGGCCGGGCTCTTCTGCCGCTGGTGTGGGCTCCAAACTTTTGTCCAACCGAGTTGTGATTGGTTTGAAAAGCTTTTCCTCCTCGACCTGGCCGAACTCCTTGGCGATTTTGTGTGTTTTGTATTTCCGGCGAATTTTATGCTCCTCTTTCGCGACCTCGGCCTCTGCTTCTGCCCTCGCTTGCCACTTCTTCAGGCACATTATATAGGAAATGAAAATTTCGAACTAGGATCCTGACTTTTCCGCCACAAACGGTTTCCGGCAGGGACATCCGGCCATGCCCGACGACGTTTTCCGGATGTTGATCTGCGGGCCCAGCAATTCGGGCAAGACGAATATCCTGCTCCACATGCTCTACGAGCTGTTGGAGTACGACAAAGTCTTTTTGTTTTCCAAGAATCTTCACCAAAATAAGTACCAAGCGCTTTCGCGCGACTTTGCTAAAAACATCGACCCCAAGGTGGGGTACGACGTCATCGTAGCGCCCGGCGACGAAATAATTCCGCTGGAAAAACTCCCACCTGACAACCAAAAAATAGTCGTGTTCGACGACGTGGTTTGCGAAAAGAACCAAAACGATATCATTAATTATTTTATCAACGGCCGGCACCGAAACTGCAGCGTCATTTACCTGACCCAAACCTACTACAAGGTCCCAAAAAACATCCGGGACAACTGCAGCCATTTCTGCCTTTTCAGCTTTCTCCCCAGGGAGAACAAACGCATCGGCGACGAGCTGGGGGTCGACCACAACCTGTTCAACCGCCCCACCGACAAGAAGTTTTCCTCTTTTACTTCGACAAACCCCGAAAGCTGATGAAAAAAATTTCGACGAAGATATATAGAACCGAAATGGGGGCGTTTAACAATCCAGAAAGCGGAGCACCAAAACGCACAGCCCCGGGAACCCCAGGACCGGCTGGACCGCCGGGTCCACAAGGCCCGCACGGGCGAAAAGGCTGACCTTTGCATGGGACCTGTGTCCTGTTGGTCAGACCCTCAACCAAGTTACTGTTTTTATTTCGTCTTACATTCTATGTTTTCTTGTTCATGTAGCTTTTCACTATAATGTTTTAAGTTTATTATTGAATCTTGCCTCATTCTAACAGCTCTTTGGTTAAATAAATAAATAAATAAATAAATAAATAAAGGTCCCGCGGGCCCACAGGGGCCCATTGGCCCGAACGGCCCGCAGGGGCCAAAAGGTCCACAAGGTCCTCATGGGGAAGAAGGCCCACATTGCCCAACCGGCGCGCGAGGGCCAACAGGCCCGCAAGGTCCGAAAGGCGACCGCGGGGACCGCAAGGGGTGCGAGGTTCCAAAGGCGACAAAGGTGATGCCGGCCCCCGCGGGGTGGAAGGTCCGTGCGGCATTCAAGGACTCAGAGGTCCACAAGGAGCACAAGGTCCGCAAGGTCCGATAAGCTCGGGCGACTTCAAAAGAGACGGCAGCATCGCTACGACAGGCAACCTCGACATGGGGCGAAAACTGATAACCAACATGGCTTACGCTGTGGACTACCTCGATGCCACGAACAAAAGCTATGTCGACTCTGAAATCGCGCTTTGTTTGAAACGCGACGGAAGCGACCCGGCACTTGGCTATTTGAATATGAACGGGTATGCTGTCAAAAATTTGAAAGACGCCGATTCCACCACCCCCGCTGAAAACGCCGTCAACAAAAAATACGTGGACCAAGGGTTGCAAACCAAAATTGGCGCAATTGCGCAAAAAGATTTGAACATGAACAACAACGCCATAACTAATCTTGCACCCCCCCCCCCCCCCCTTTCACACAGGCGTGGTGAGTAAAGGGTATTCCTTCAACGAGACGGCTCGGCCGCGATGTCTGGGGATCTGTCGATGGCCAACCACAAAATTGAAAATGTCGGGGAACCAGCAGCCGACAAAGATGTTGCGAACAAGATTTATGTTGACAAGCTCAGTAGTATAGGAGTTGGGGGTACGAGCGTATTTTGATTCAAAATGAGCTCGATACCCCCCACTCCTATTCTACTCGTCATTTGTTGGTAATCTATATGTTTTTATAAAATTCTGGTACCAGCACATGATGAAATCTACAGTAGTTCAATCTGATGGAAATCTATAGTAGTTCAATTTGATAAAATCTATAGTAGTTTAATCTGATGAAATCTATAGTTATACTTTTTGAAATTCTCGGAAAACCACCAAGCGTGACATTCTCGGAAAAACAGGAAATGAGTCATCGCCTATAGTGATCTCTGGCCGGCATAGCTGTGCTGTGACGTCATGTGTTAGTTACATAAAGAAATAATATCTTATATAATAGTATAGTATGAGTTGTAATTCAGTAATCCACAATGAATTAAAGAATATGGGAGAGTTGACATGTTCTTTTTGTAATCAGCTATTGGTCAAAGTTGTTAAAAGTGTGAAAGCACCTTGCTGTGATAAACAGGAATTGTTTAATGATAATGGTGAAAATGTTTGTCTAAATTGTGGTTCAGTCCACAGCTATGATTATTGTAAGGAGTACGTTGACTTCATAATAATATGTATAAAATAAAGCGGAAATCAGTATATCATCGAAAATATCATATTGAAAATGTAATAAATAAAATATGTCGCAAGAATAGATTTCAAATTTCAATAAAAGATAAGGGAAAAATATTGAAAATATTCGAAGAGATAGACACTGTCCTTCCTTTAGTAAATAAGAGTCGTAAAAGGATGATAAGCACGAAATTTATGCTAAAGAAAATATTTTTAATGCTTGGTCTTCCATTTGAGAATATAAAAGTTACTAGATCAAAAAAGACGCTTGAATTTTATGATCAATATTGGGTTGAGATTCTATTGTTGAGATTTGATAAGATTATTCGTATTATCAGGCAGTGAATTTTTCATCATATTTCAGAAAAAATTTATCTATTATTGGACTATTATCAGTCACATAATCATCAATATTCTTCATTGAGATATGTACGCTTGAAGCATCGAAATCACCACTTCTCAACTTGTCTTTTATGGTATTGAGTAGATGTTGATAGCTTTGATAAGCATATGTGCAATTTTGGATTTTCAAATCTAGGTTTTTATGCTTCATCCACCCTTGTATCAAAAGTGATGCTGTACTGATGGCTACCAAACTAACACCACCTGTTGCCACGCTTGCAGCGAGACCTCCAGTGGCAAAGATGATAGACAATGAGTTCCCAAGTAATTTCCATTTTTTGAACCGTTTAACAGCCTGTTTATGAGCCCAACACTTTCTGTGATATGTGTGGTAATAGGCTTTTAATTCATTAATCTGATCTTCTGTTAATTCACCTGATATATGGTTCCAGCTGAATATGCTTTTACGACTCTTTGTCATATATATTATTTATACAATTATTCTCTTGGATATGCAATATATCAAACCGGAAATCTGACCGCCTAATGGAGATCTTTTTATCCATCTTGGTGTGAGCTTTTTGGGTATGACATATGTGTACCCTCGGTCTAATGAATGATGGTCATAAAATCGACCAAAAGCATCATGCAAAATGCTGTGTGAGTGCATTATTTGCAACGGACTGAATATTGTTTCCAAGAACCATGTAAGACAGCCATTGCCAGGTCCGATTAGACCTATATCATTATTATTTAGTTCGAGGACATCATTGACTGATATGAATACCCCGAAATTTTTATGGTACAGATATTGATATACTAAAGCTGATTTCAGTATGACATCATAAACACTGTCATGTTGTTGTTTGGTTTCTTTGAAGAAGTAGTTAACATATTTAATTGCGTCTTCTATCACATATTATATCGTTGCATTAAAACGTGGTGATGATCTAAAATTGTTTTTTCGTCTAATATAGAATCCAAGTAAACACAGAAAAAAAAATAATACAACCGTCTAAAGGTGCGATGGAATTTGGATTTAAATCACCAAAAGTCATTTGTTGACTACCGGTTCTATTAGCAGATGTAAAACTTACCATATGTTTTTTGTTCCAATAGATTTTGCTTTTTTCTGTATTTGGAGAAGATAAATTATCCCAATGAACAGATAAACAATGCCAAACATTAATTTGACCTAAATCATTTACGGAATAATCTGCTAATTTTGTGAAATTTTGTATAGATGCTGCTGGACCAAAATATACACTATTTGATTGATCAACACCACTTATAACTAAATTTGAACCATTGTAATAGCTGACAAACTTATCATAACCTCCATTATCATGACCAAAAAGCCCATTTTTCCATGGATTTCCACCTGTATTTGAATTTAATTTATAAACAATGAAGATATTAACAACATCATTATTTAAATTGATTTGACTTATCATTCTCTGTGATCCATTAAAGTCTAAATAATAACGACCATTATGTTTATTAGCTTTGGTACAAACAGTGGGTCTTATGTTTAAAGTTGATTGTGTTGCATTATTTTCTTCATTCGAGAGATCGTACAATGTTTCAACTTTTCTGTCTGCATTCATATCTAAAAAATTATTATTCGCTCTGTCGATTTGATAAGTACATTTAGAGTATAATCTGATGAATTCAGAAACCCATAAATCCAAAAAACTATCTCTGACAATATCTGAAACTTGTGATTTGATTACAACATGATCAGAATCATTGCCTGCTTTTACATTAGTCAAATGTTTGTTTCCAAGATCATAGTGACCATCTTGTGTTAATGTAAAACCAATTCCTTTATCACCTTTATCACCTTTTAAACCTTTTTTGTCTTGATTTAGTGGATGATTGAATAAACCCATATAATATTATTTTAGATTAATTCATAATTACTTCAAGTGTGAATGTTGTATCAAATGCTCCACTATTGGGATGTGAATAGTCAATTATAAAATAGCCTCTCGATAATGATTTATTGACTGCAACTGTTCTTATGTTTCTACTCAAAGAAGGAATTCTATATTCGAAAATAGTTGCTGGTAATGGTAATAACCCAGCACCTTCATTCTTTTTCTTGAAGTAGAACATTCCGGGTTTTGTTCCTTGTATTATATACATATTCTTAATATAAAAGTTATTGTTATGAATAACTAAATATTCAGAGCCATTTATCAATACAGGCTTTAAAAGTATTCTTATTATGTCCTTGACTGGCTTTAACAAAGCAATTTAAATATTGTATTTGACCAATTATATTATTCCCATTCAAATTTAGATCACCTCCTAATTTTGGCTGATAGAGAGCAAATCCTCCGAGATCGAAAGCTGTTTCCATAATTACACCTGTAACGCTTGAACGAAATAGATTCAAA
The DNA here is from genome assembly GCA_016490735.1 of Pachyseris speciosa. Classification (NCBI taxonomy): domain Eukaryota; kingdom Metazoa; phylum Cnidaria; class Anthozoa; order Scleractinia; family Pachyseridae; genus Pachyseris; species Pachyseris speciosa. The sequence continues at coordinate 29,795 of JAEMWC010001851.1, forward strand.
CTATTATTATGAATTCTATAGCCATTCAGATTTAAATCACCACCAAGTTTAGCCTCACTTATAAGAAAGCTGTTCATATTAATATTATTTAGCATTGTCAATTCACCATTTTGACCGTCAAATAAGTTTGATGAATTATTAATCAAAGCATGTCCATTCAAATCTAAATCAGTTTGTAATTGTATTTTTTCATTTACGATTTTATAAGCTTCTGCGAAGTCGTAAACACTTGATGGAACGTCTACAGCTTCAAAATCAATACCATATGCAACACAATGAACTTTGTACTTATTTGGATAAGTTGGGTTAGCATTAATGTCTATTGTACAATATAAATATTCAGGTGGTGAACTTACTGAAGGTTTTTCATTCCATAATAAATATCTCGAATGATCTTCATTTCTGTTATCAAATTTTCTCCCTACAGTTTTATGAATTGTAATTCCACCAATTGCACTGAATGTTACACTACTAAAATTCATTCCTTCATAATCAGGAAATAGCCATTCAAGAATGAAAGTGTATTTTCCGTCTTTTATTGTGTACACATTAAAACCAATTCTAGCTCTGTAAATATGATTAGCTTCTTTATTCAAGTCTACATCAATGACCTTTTTTGAAATCAAATGTGGTGACCGAGGTAAATTGACATATCCATTAACTTTCAAGCCATATTCAGTACTGACTTCATCGATATCATTCATCAAATATTTGAAAGCATTCTTTGGATGAGAAGCAGATGAAATATGACTTTTTTCTAATTGATCTAAATTTACGGCATCGGTTTTATTTATTCCTTCTTTTAAGTTAATGATTTTATTTTGATTGAGATTTAAGTCTGCTGCCATCGCATTTGTTCCATTCAATAATAAAGTGTTTGCTCTCATAACTATTCCAGCTCGATTTAAAACTCTGAAGTTCACTGCATCAGTTTCATTCGACGGGTTAGCTAAATTCGTCACTCTATTTCCACCCATTGACAAATCGCCATACATTGCAGTTGAACCGTCTCGTCGGAGAAAATAGTCATCGGCGTACCTTTTTGTCGCCGCATCGTCTGCGTTGACGGGTGGAGCAAGATCAGTAATGGCATTGTTGTTCATATTTAGATTTTGTTGTGCAATCGTATCGAGTTTGGTTTGCAACCTCTGGTCCACATAATCTTTGTTTACAGCATCTTGTGGGTTTGAGGGGTTATCCTGCAGGTTGAGGATTTTGTTTAATTTCATGTCAATATTACTACCAAACGCAACATGGCCGTTTTCAATTTCATAAGCTGGGTCATGGAGAAAGTAAGACAAATTGGTATGATAGCCATAGGCCCCATAAACGATGATATGTGTTTTGGTGTTAGACGCAGGAGCTGTGCTGGAAAGTTCCACCTCAATCGCCGCTTGACCACCACTGGTTTTTTCTATCTGGAAAAGTTTTTTCATGTAACCATCAACGTGTGGAGTTTTGAGGAAAGCTTTTTGAAACGGCTGTCCCACCTCACGTAAGTTTATAGACCGAATGGTTAATTCAATTGTTGCACTTCTTGGGTCTGATGGTGAGTAAAACTCAACAACAAAAGTGTACTGACCTTTACTCAATGATGAAATATCAAAACGAATTTTGGATGTAAGGTTGCCTCTTCGTTTGATGAAAAAAGACAATGATGACTTGTTTATATGATAAGGTGATCTGTCAAAATTCTCAATTTGAAGGTTTTCCACACTACTGACTGCAGAAGACTTGGATTTGTCTTTTAACAGAAAAGCGAATGGGTTGCGTTGAGTACCAGATGCTGAAAGAACAAGGTCATCAACATACTTTTTGTTGGCAGAATCTTTATCAGAGTTTGGAGATCCAACATTTGTTATTTTATTGTCACCCATGTCGAGATCACCAGTCATTGCAACACTTCCATCTTTTTTAAGAAATGGTGAAACATCAATGCCAGTAATTCCAGCAATTTCAGTATCAACATACCCCTTTGTGGCTGTATCATTGTTTGCTGTTGGCCCTGCTACATTAGTCAATTTGTTACCTCCAAGATTCAAATCAGAAGTCATCGCAACACTTCAATTTATTTTCAAAAAATTATTGTTCACATAGTTTCTATTCACAGCTGAATAACCGAATCTTGGGTTAACTGGTATGCCAAACAGATCATTTCTATTCATGCTAACAGGTGCATAAATTACACCGCCTGTGTTTTTATTGAGGAAATCAGCCAGTTCATCATCAACATACTTTTTGTTTACAACGTCTTGTGGGTTTGAGGGCGTATCCTGTAGGTTAAGGATTTTGTTCAATTTCATGTCAACATCACCACCAAAAACGATGTTGCCGTGTTCAATTTCATACACTGGGTCGTGAATATGTGATAAAATGATATTAGAAAATCCATAAACACCATAAACTATGACATGATGTTTGGCATTATTTGATAAATATGGTGAGATCAACAATAATTCCATTGATGTAGCTCCTTGACTTGTTTTTTCAATGAAAAACATTCTCTTAAGATAACCATCAACAAGATGAGTCTTTGGAAATGCTCTTTTTATTGAATCTTTTCTTTCAATTAAATTTGATGACAAAACATCATCATCAACTGTTGCATTGTATGGATTACCATCAGTATAAAACTCAACAACTAAAGTGTACTTTGAAACTTCCAATTGTGTCAGATCAACACGAAGAACAGTTGTAAGACCAGCAGAAGGAATCACAAAAGACAATGATTTTTTATTGATATTGTATGGGCTTTCATTATAGTCTTTGTAATTGTAGATTATTCGCATTTCTGATAATGGTTGTTTTTGATATATCTTCAAGAAGAAATTTAAATGGATTTTCTCTTGTTCCTTCAATTGATAAAACAGAATCGTTTACGTATCTCATATTAACAGCATCTTTGTTAGAAGCTGGGTCTGCTACATTACTAATTTTTTTGTTTTCAATGTCATAATTACCATCTTGTGTTAATTTGAATCTATCACCTTTATCACCTTTGGAACCAACAGCTCCAGTAGCTCCTTGTGGACCAATTGCACCTGTATTACCTTTTGGACCTCTATCACCTTTATCACCTTTGGGACCAATTGGACCAGCTGGGCCTCTTTCACCAGTTCCAGTTTTTGTTTTATCTTGATTTTGTGGAGAATTAAAAACTCCCATATAATATTAGATTAGATAACACAGTGAAGTTTGATCTATCTATCAATTACCATTGTTGTCATTGTTGTCATTGTTGTCAACTTTTGGAAGACTGATTTCAAAAAATTTCGGAATACATAATGGAGCTGCCATATACTATTAGATTATATTAAACCATAAAAATTTCTCTTCGCCGTTTTCATAGGCTTGTCAACATAACAGAAAGAATAAGGTTTCTTGGTTGCTTCAATGTATTTCTGCTTGTCTATTCCAAGTTCTTGTGCAATAATGTTTCTCTCTCTTGTGGATGGAAAATCATAAAGGCAGAAATGGCTACAATTAAGTCTGACAGATTTTGGGCATCAATAGAATGATTGTGTGAGATATATGACAGAACAGTTTTTGTGTCTCCCTTGAATGAAATAGCTTATGATTTGATCTTGTTTTTTATCAGTCACAAAATCATCAAACACAACCATTCGTTGTAAATCAGTGTCTTTCATCTGTTCAACAGGTGATATTTCATCTTGGCTGCATATCAATACAGGATATCCAACTTGCCTGCTTAATTCATCCATGACTTTCCGCAGATATTGATACTTGTCTTGATCCAAATTTTTTGCATAAAGATGTATCTGATCATAATAAACCAATGGTTCCATAATCAGATGCAAAAACAAGGTTGTCTTTCCAGATCCAGAATTTCCAGCCAATAACATTCTAAATGTATCTTTTGGCATATACGGATACAACTGCCTGAATGAATTATTTGAATTCTGAATGATATCATAATTTGGAATTTCCATATGTTAATAGTTTAGATTAGTCTAACACAATTATATATGGATATAGAACGTATGAAAAGGCTTCTAAAAAGTGGAATTGAAGCTGGAAATAAAACAAAAAAAGTTCGAGATGTTATCAAGACTTATGAATACAGAAAACAGGATGCATATGATACAACATCAGAATTACTGAAACCCTCTATTGATGTCGAGAAGAGTGTGAAAGAAAGTGTTGACAAAAAACAGGATAAAGTCATTGAACAGTTGAAACAAAATCAACAGGCTTTAACAAAAGGACTTGATGATGTTATGGAATCTAATGTTAGAGCAATTACAATGGATACAGAACTTCCTAAAGCCATTGAAGCACCTAAAGAAGATAAAGATGAGGATATTGAACCCAACATATTAGCGATCGATAACAATTTCTATAGATGACAGAATTATATTTAAAAATTATAAGTTTTTGAAACCAAATGATTTAACTCAAGTCAGCCCACAAAAACTTCTTGAAGAAAAGAAAAAAACTGTAGAAATCGCCATGGTGATTGGACCTAAAAAAAGATTTGCAAAAACACCAGAAGATAAAGAATCTTATGATAGAGAGTTACAAACTTTGAAAAAATACAGAGAAACGATTGCAGATGTATTAACTTCTTACAAATACAAAACAGGGCAAGGAATGAGAAAGAGAAAACAATATGGAGCAGGTGTTGTTCATTATAATAATGTTGGTGACTTGCTTTCACGTTTACAGTTACTTGGTGGGTCTATTTTTGCTGGTAATAACAGTATGAGTGTAAGAAATGAGTTTGTGAAGATGTTGCACATATTAAACAGAATAGGCGTCATTGGAATCAAAGAGCTCAATAAAATAATGATGAAATATCTAATGTAAAAGTATATGACAGAAATTTCATTACGATTCAACAGTAAAAACAGAGACAAAATTGGTGTTAGTAAGAGTCATGATTTTGAAAAAAGATTCAATACACCTCTTAAATTAACGAATGATTTGAAATATGAAATGGCTGTGAATGTTATCAATATGACATACAGTTGGTACAATATCAGAGATATTTTTGGGAATAATCAAATGAAATATAGCTATGACAAAGGTGTAAACTGGGAAACAATAACATTCGTTGACGGGATGTATTCATACGACGATAGGAATAGTTACATTCATGAGTATATGAGAAAAAATAGCCATGTACTGAATCCATCTGAAACAGACAAATCAAAATTCAAGTATGGTATTAACATGTATTTCGTTTTGTCAACATATCGCATTTTGATTGAACTTGATGAAAACTATCGAGTGGATCTGAGAAATCTTGATTTCAGAAAACTTATCGGTTTTGATTCAAAATTAGTTTCAGCAACAGAATATGGAGCAAATCTACCTGATATTACAAGAGGAGTGGATGAAATTTATATTAATTGTCATAATGTGATAGATAGCATTGTTGATGGCAATAGTACAAATACAATCGCTGTTATTCCAGTCACAGATCTCGTCAGAAGTTTACCTTTCACTTACAAACCTCGTTTTCTTTCATGGAATCCTGTCTCAACACATACAATCAGTTCAATGCGTTTTTACGTTACTGATTCTTCTAGAGAACCAGTTGATTTAAATGGGATAGATTGGTATATTGAGTTATTCTTGAGAGGGACAGAATTATAATACCTAATATTATATGAAGAGGTTTGAGTTCAAAAAATATGAGCAACATCGTGAAGGTGCCATGACTGACATTATCAAAACAGCTGGAAAAAAAGCAGCAGAAAAAGCAGCCACAACAATTGGTGAACATGCTGGCAAAAAAGCTGGTGACAAAATCATAGAACTTTTGAAAAATAGAAAAAGTGGAAACAAGAGTGGAACTGAGAGTGTGAGCCAGACTGGTGGTTTAATCAAAAGAATATGCTGATGATACCACAGCGACTTTATCGGATAAAGATTCAGCTACAGCACTTTTCAAATTGCTAGACTTATTTAAAAGTGTTTCTGGTTTAATGATCAATTGCACAAAGACAGAAGGAATGTGGATTGGGTCCGCTAGGTACAGCAAATCGAAACCTTTTGGAATCAAGTGGCCAGATGAGCCGATAAAGGCACTTGGAGTGTATTTTACGTATGATATTAAGCTACTTCACGAAAAGAATTTCATAGAAAACTTAGATTCTATTAAAAAACTTATTAATCTCTGGTCGTCCAGAGGTCTTTCCATTTATGGTAAAGTGACAGTCATAAAATCTTTGCTAATTCCAAAATTTGTTTATGTCTCGTCTTTACTTCCGACCCCCAAGGAATTGGTAAAAGATTTAAACAGATTGTTATTTAAATTTCTATGGAAAGGTACGGATAAAGTCACCCGAGCGTCGACAATAAATGATTTTGAACATGGAGGCTTAAGAATGATTGATATTGATAGTATGATCGTATCTCTAAGATTAGCATGGTTAAAAAGAATATTTAATGAAAATGGTGGAACATGGAAAAGCTACCTAGGTTATCTCCTGGAACGCTCCGGTGGCTTATTCTTCATTAACTGTAATTATGATTTAAAAGATTATCCAAAATTTTCTCAATTCTATCATGAACTTCTGAGTTGGTGGGCACATTTTCGAAACACTTTTGATTCAAAACGTGATTGGTGTCATATAATTTGGAATAATAAAGAGATACGCATTGGGAATAAACCTGTTTACTATAAAAAATATTTTGAATCTGGTATAATTTTTGTTAAGGATCTGTTATTTCATTTGAATATTGAAGAGTCATTTAACTGCATTAAACGCAAACTTAGCAAAACGAATCTTTTAATGTGGGCAGGACTTCGTCATTCTATACCAATTAACCTTAAATTAGATACCCCTCAGAATTCTCTGGCACCCACTCCAATTCTAAAAATAAAAAATAACACTTTTGATGTAACAAAAAAGAAATCAAGAGATTATTATAATTTGTTAATCAGTAATAAGGCTCAATTTCCGAATGCTACTAATAATTTAAGAAGTGATTTCCATTTGTCTACTGACCAGCTGAAGCAAGTCTTTAGACTTCCTCACAGCGTTGCTTTTGAACCATACGTGAAAGCTTTTCAATACAAAATATTAAACTCAATTTTATTCACTAATGTTAAATTGCACAAAATTGGTTTCACAGAGAGTGACCTCTGTAGTTTTTGTGAGACAGTACCTGAGACTTTACACCATTTACTTTTTCAATGTAGTCATTCAAGGCTGTTTTGGTCCAACTTCGAATGGTATTGGCTCTCTTTAACGAATGACAAGATCCAGTTATCTCTTCAAGATGTAGTAGTTGGAATAATTTCCTCTCAATACTCTTCACTTCTAAACCTTCTAAATTTTTTTATTATCATTGGAAAATTGTATCTATGGGACTGCAGGAGAGATCACGTGCACCCTGACTTACAGAGATTTAAGGTCAGACTGAAATTGAAGTATGAAATTGAACGTTTTATAAGTTTAAAAAATAAGAATTATAATATTTTTAAAAAGAAATGGATCTTTCCACCTTCTTTGTTATTCAACCAAGTATAAATGTAAGTATATGTATATATATATATATATATATATATTTTTTTTTTTTGGTTCTGGCGTAGTGTAATCTTGTATCCCTTTAGCGTTTTAGTTTTGTTTGACTAGTTATATGTATATATATTTTGCGTAATGTAATCTCGTTTCCTTTTAGCTTGTTAGTTTTGTTTCATTAGTAATTATTGTAACGCAAGTATTGTAGAATAGTGTAAATTGTCAATTGTAATGTTTTGTAATCTGAACTACTGTAATTATTGTAAAGCAGTTTTGTTTTGTTACAATAAACTATAAAGTTGTTGGAAAAAAAAAAAAAAAAAAAAAAACATTTCACCAAAAAAAAAAAAAAACATTTCACCAAAAAAAAAAAAAACATTTCACCAAAAAAAAAAAAAAAAAAAAAAAAAAAAAAAAAAGAGAGTGTGAGCCAGACTGGTGGTTTAATCAAAAGAAAGAGAGGCAGACCTCGTAAAATCAAATAACTTTTATCTAACACAATAATATATGTGAAACTATCGTGACTCGAAATATATCGAAAGATATGAAGATGTGGTGTTCGAACTAGAGACAGCACTTAATACTGTAGTAGCAAATAATGCTCATCAGAGGAAAACAGGTTACCGTTTCGTTGTTGATAACAGTGGAGAGACTACCCCATTTGACTGGTATAATGCCCGTTTTAATGTTATTTTCATTGTAAAGAAGCTTGCAGATGGAGCTGCCATTGCTAATGCGGATCAAAATGGTATTGTTAATTCAGTTCACGCTCTTATTAACACCATTAATGTAAAAATGAATGGCCTTGATGTTTATGAATGCCGAGACGCTAACCAAGCCACAAATATAAAGTCTTTGCTTGAGTATTCACAGGGTTATGCTGCAAGTCAGGGAACTAATGAGTTCTTCTATCTTGACACCAGCAGAGGTGCTGAAAACAGAGTGGCACAAGCTGCTTATAACGTTGGATTTACAAAAAGAAAGAATCTGTTGAATGGTGCAAATGGTTCTGTAAATGCAGAAATTGCATTGAACAGATACGGTTTTTTCAAGAGCTTTTGGGATGAACTTATGCCTAACTCAAAAGTAGAGGTGAACCTAACACTTGAGAGTGATGACAATTTGATTTGGCAGGCTTCTGATGAATGTCGTGTGGTATTAACTAAATTCCAGCTAATTGTTCGTCGTATTGCTTTCAATTCTGCGGGAAAGTCTTTGTACATGAGCAAGTATCTTGACAACAGAAAGTGGACTTACATGAGAGAAATGGTTGAGAGAGGCAATTCAACAAGACAACAGACGGCCAATTTCCGTATTTCCACAGGAATAAACAAACCCAGGCATGTCTTTGTATTCATCATCAATGATGCTAATGATTCTGATCAGACAACCAATAAATTTCTCTATAACACCTTTTCAGTTGCAAATAACCAAACTTTGAATGATTGTTATCTTGAGGTTGGAAACGGAAATGGTTATCCAGAGGTTCATTATAAACCATCAACAGAACCATCAAGAGTATTCAGAGATGTTTTGAAAGTTGTAAATGACTTCAGTGATAGCACCCTTCTTAACAGAGAAAACTTTGGTACAATATTCCCTTTCATTTATTTTGATCTGACAAAACAGAAACAGGATATTAAAGATGGAATGACAAAACTGACTTTCAAATACACTTTGAGTGCTGCAGCAAATGCTGATTATAGTGTGTATGCACTGGTTATGTATGAGCAGGATGTTGAAATGAGAACGACTGATGGAAACTTGATTCTGAGATCTATGTAAATTAAATAAATTAAATTAAATAAATTAAATTAAATAAATTAAATTAAATAAATAATTAAATTAAATAAACCATTGTTTACATTAAATACAATTTAGTATAAACATATATTATATGACTACTTATTATCCTCATGGAGTGACACTTTCACAAGGTCAGAAACAAAAGCTAGCAAAAGCTTCTGCAACAAATTCACCTGTAACAATAAGGTTGACGCATAGTGAATTGTCTGGAAATGATTAACTAATGTTGACTAAGAGACAAATCAATAAACTGATCAAATCAAATAGATCAGGAAAAGGTTCAGACATCAAGATATCAAAAAATCAAATCAGAAAAGCTGTTGTAGAAGGAGGTTCTCTTTGGTCCAGTCTTTTTTCACTTGGAACAAAATTATTGCCATATGCAACTAAAGCTGTAGCAAAAGCAGCTCCAGCATTGGCTACAGGTGCTCTTTCTTCATTAGCAAGTCTCGGTGTTGATAAACTATTTGGGAAGAAACAAAGTGGTGGATTTCTTATTCCTAATGCCAATTTATCCCAATTATTGAATGTAGGAAATTTATTGAATACGATACAGATGGCAGATATTATTCAAAAAATGCAGTATGGTGGAGACGTTGTTATAAAACCAACAAAAACACAGATTGGAAATGGTATTGGAACAATACTCGCCAGTATTGGAATTCCTTTGGCCATAGAAGCAATTAGAAAATTAACTGGAAAAGGTTTGCATGTTGAACACAGCCGTCCAAGAAGGTCAATACCAGTTCACGTTCCAGATTCCATTGCAGTTAATAAAAATAAAAGTGGTGGGAAACATGCTATGATGCCATGGCAATCATCACCTGTTATTGGTACATGGGATAACCCAATCGGTTATGGAATGAAAAAAAAAGACCTCAGGAAAAGGGCTTCTATTAGGCAAAAACAGTCCATTCAATTCAATCCCAATTCTAGGAACAATACTGTAAAATTTATAAATAAACCCTTATCCAACTTTGATTTAATCAATTGGGTTAAACAACTTGGAATAAAACACTTTAGAGGAGTATTTTCAAGAGACAACCTGCCGAGACAAATAAAAAACAATGAATGTGGGATAGTCAATCTTGATTCCAAAATTGGACCAGGTACTCATTGGGTTTGTTATAGGAATTTCAAAAATGATAAATACTGTGAATACTTCGACTCTTTTGGTTTAATGATGCCGACAGAAGTTCAAAAATATATGCTGACAAGCGGTAAACAACTTGAATAGTCTGGTGATGAGATACAAGAAAGGGATTCAGTCTTGTGTGGATATTGGTGTTTATACTATCTTCTTGAGAGACAAAAAGGCAGATCTATTCTGAATACAATACACAATTCCAAATTCAGTCCAACAGATACGAGTGTCAATCACAGATTCATTATAGATCACTTCGAAAATATCTAACCTATTGGTATATGAAGTCTTATTGTGTCAAACAGAAGAAAGTCACTGAATGTGTCCCAGGAAGTGAAAGATATCAGAAGACGAAAAATGGTCGAACTATGATGAAATGCACTTGTGCTGAGTGTGGAATAACAAAGACTAAATTTTCAGGAAACAGGAAAACTGAATAGCCCGTCTGAAGGGGCGGGCATAGGATCAACATTATTGACAACATCATTGGATTTGCTTGGTCATGCGGCTCCAATGATTGGTAAAAAGGCATTGCAAGCTGGAAGATATTACGCTTCAGAAGCTCTCAGAAATCCAAAGCTGCAAAAGCAAATTATTGACAAAGGACTTTCCCTAGCAAAGCCGGCTATTAGTTCAGTTGGAAAAAAAGCATTATTTGATTTAAGTACTAAAATACGTCCAAAGCGTGCTGACAAGAGACAAACCCATGAAACAGATATTAAGGGTATTGATTATACTCGTGGTGGTGCTTTTGATATTCATAAGGTTATTGGCAAGCTTCCTAAACCAAAAGCAGGTTGGACACCTGGAAAGTATAAATATATGAGGCCATATAATCCCCTTCATGAACAGTTGGAGTATGATCCATTGACAGGAGAGGTATTAAAATGGAATGTCCAACCATATAATAAAGTAGATGAAATAGCAGCTTACCACGATATTTGTTATGATATGGGAAAGAATAAAGGTGATTGTGATAGAACAATGATCAATTCTCTTGATGCCATTCCTTATGGTGAAATGCCAAAATGGGGGCAAACAGCCAGATTCTTAATTGACAAAAAACAGAAATTAGGTCTTGGTGTTTCAAAAAACGGAAAAAGCCGTCGAGTGAAGAAAACTGGCAAGAAAAACTAGCTGATGAATTACATGCACCCATAAAACGAAATTTCACTCGGCGGCGTGTGATTGTAAATAAAATTGATGAAATATGGGCAAGTGATCTAGTTGAAATGCAACAGTTCAGTAAATGGAATAAAGGTTATCGATATCTTCTTATGGTTATTGATGTCTTCAGCAAATATGGTTGGATTGTCCCATTGAAGGATAAGAAAGGTGAATCTGTCACTGAAGCATTCAAATCAATATTCAAGGAAGGCAGAAAACCACAGTATTTATGGGTTGATAAAGGTAAAGAGTTTTACAACAAACACTTGAAGGACTTGCTAGGGAAACATAGTGTACAGATGTACTCAACTGAGAATGAAGAGAAGTCATCAGTAGTTGAAAGATGGAATAGGACAATCAAGTCCAAAATGTGGAAGCAGTTCACTGTTCAAGGTAATACACAGTATTTAGACATGTTACCAAAATTAGTGAAACAGTACAACAACACAAAACATTCGAGCATAAAGATGACACCTACAGAAGCTAGTAAAAAGAGGAATGAAGGAACTGTTTACTTCAATTTGTATGGTGATATGGAGCCATTATCAGCTAAACCGAAATTTAAGGTCGGCGACAAGGTCCGAATATCTAAGTATAAACGGAATGTGTTCGACAAGGGCTATACACCAAATTGGACTGAAGAAGTGTTTACAGTTGATAAAATCCAATATACAAACCCAATAACATTCAAACTAAAAGATCTCAACGATGAATATATTCAAGGGAGTTTTTATGAACCTGAATTATTAAAAGCCAGACAGGATGTATTCCGTATTGATAAAGTCATTCGCAGAGATTACAAGAAGAAGCAAGCTTTGGTGAAGTGGAAGGGTTACAGTGATGACTTCAACAGTTGGATACCGATCAAGGATTTAAAAGAAATATTATAAAGAGAAAATTATCTTTTATATATATAGAAGAAACTTCAGTATATATACTGTTATTTGCTATTATGTAGCCAAAAATATAATTGTTTCTGGCTATTTAAAACACAGGTCGAAAATCAATTAAAAATAAATTATTATAATATACAAATGCAAAAATATTCCTACGATAATAAAGAATTAGATGTATCAATAGATTGTTATCTTGATGATAAAAATGATATATGGTTCAGAGGTAGAGACATAGCTAAAATCTTAAAGTACACAAACACTTGTAAAGCCATTCGTGATCATGTTGATTCTGAAGATAAAATCTTATTAGACTTTGAACTGTCCATAAATTCGAAAATGAAAATAAAGTCAACTTTCGCTGAGGTTATCGAAAAAACTTTCAAATGTATTTTTATAAATGAAACAGGATTTTATTCACTTTTATTTTCATCCAAAAAACAAGAAGCCAAAAAAATTAAACATTGGGTTACATCAAAAGTATTACCATCAATCAGAAAACAAATATATTACAAGCAGTTCAATGACAGAAACAATAACATGCTATTGATTGAAAATGAAAATGATTTACACTGCAAGATTGTGTCATTTATCAGAAAAAAATACGAAGATGCTTTAATGATTGCTGGTCTAGGTGAAAATCAAATAAGCTCAAATATGAGAATCAAAAGTTATAACAAAGGATATATGTCTGGACAATGTGATTTGATGTTAATGAATCCAACTGAAAAATACAATGCTTTGTGTCTTGAATTTAAAAGCCCAACTGGTGTATATCAAGTGTCGGATAAACAAACAATTATGAAGCAAAAGTATGAAAAAAACAAATGCAGATACATCATGAGCAATTGCTTTGAAGATTTAATTTATGAAATAACCAAACACATGGAAGAAAGCAAATTATACTTGTCAAGAAGAGAAAAATGATTTAAACGAACCTATAATAATATTTAAAATTATATGTATAATATTATATAGAAATGGAAAATCAAAATGTTAAAAGAGGTCGTGGAAGACCAGTAATCTATAATGATGAAGAAAGAAAAAAAGCTATAACAAAGTCCAAAACAAAATATATGCTGAAGAAGGAGTGGTATTGTGATGTTTGTAAGACGGGGATAAATTACACTCTAGCTGGAAAATGGTGTCACATGAAAACAAAAAAGCATCAAAAAAATATTATTCAATAATTACAGTTCGGAGGATCCTGTGTTAGGATCACCTGAATTCAATCAGATTTAAAAAACAGATTAAACCCATTTAAAAAGAAAATAATTTACTATAGTATAAATGGAAAAATTTATCAAAACTAATAATAGTATGGACAAGAAAAGTCTTAAAAATTGAGCAAATCTAAGCTCATCAATTTGCTGTTGAAGCAGCAGAAGAAGCCAAAAGTTATTGTGGTGGATGATACCAAACAAACGCCAAAAACCAAACGGTACCATCACCAAGAACTTATAAACCAAGACAAACAGTCAGAGAATTGGTTGATTACTTCGAGAGGAAAAGATTACCAGCTCCACCAGCAGAGTGGTTGGAGGAGATAGAACAATTGAAAAAGAAACCAGTCCCAGCACCGAGAACCAAAAAGGTGGTTCAAAAACCAACTCCTGCACCCAGAACTAAGATAGTACAAACAGAGAAAGCTCTTAAGGGCTTCACAAAGTCTTATGAAATCAGTATAAAAAATAACAAAGACCCGCTTGCACAACTACAAAACACAAGAAAGGCTGTTGCATATAATATTATAAAATTGTTGAATGAAATTAAAGGTCTCAAATTCGTTGAAACGCTAAAGGTACAATTCACAAAAATGACGGATGGAAGTCCAGAGTTTAAAACCGCATATTTCAACAGTGTAGCTCAAACAATCATCAATAATCTGGAAATAGCAGAATCACTGCAGTTATCAAAAGACCAAATATTGAATAAGATTGCAGTTTGGGTATCTGAAGGTTCAGGTTGGACTATTGAATCTATTGAACACCATTATCTAAATACAGTCAAATATGAGCCAATGAAGGGCTCTTCATACATAAAACTGCCTAATGAACTCAGAAACAGTGTGAAGGGGTTAATCAATATGAAAAACAAAGATAATGAATGCTTCAGATGGTGTCACATTAGACATTTAAATCCACAAGACAAAGATCCACAGAGAATCAAAAAAGTTGACAAGCGATTTATTGAAAAATTAGATTATTCTGGAATTGAATTTCCAGTGACAACCAAACATTACAACAAAATTGAAAAACAAAATGAGATCAATATCAATGTTTTCGGTTATGAGGACAAACAACCATACCCAATTTTTGTCTCAAAAGAGAAATATGCAGACTGCTTGAATCTGCTTCTCATAACAGAAAATGAAAACAAGCATTATGTGCTAATCAATGATTTCAACAAGTTTATGTACAATCAAACAAAGCACAAAGAAAGAAAACACTTTTGCATGCACTGTCTACAATGTTTCAGCTCAGAAAGGGTCTTGAATGATCACAAAGACAACTGTATGCAGGTTAATGGAACACAGGCAATAAAAATGCCAAACAAAGATAACAATATTCTGAAATTCAACAACTTTCATAAACAACAACAGGTACCATTTGTGATCTATGCTGATTTTGAGGCTATCACTGAAAAAATACACAGTTGCCAACCCAACAATGATAAATCATATACTGAAGCCTATCAGAAGCATACTGACTGTGGATATGGTTATAAGGTTGTTTGTTGTTATGATGATAAATATAACAAACCAGTGAAGATATACAGAGGTGAAAAAGCTGTGTACAAATTCATGGAGGATATGCTGGATGAAGTCAAATGCTGCAAAAGTGTTATGAAAAAAGAATTCAACAAACCCTTGAAAATGACTAAAGATGATGAGGAGGAATTCCAAAAAGCCAAAGAATGTCACATTTGTGATAAAAAATATACTGACAAAGATATTCGAGTCCGAGATCACTGTCATATAACTGGCCAGTATAGAGGATCAGCTCATCAAGAATGTAACCTGAAACTTAGAGTTAACCCAGAAGAAATAAAGATACCAGTCATATTCCACAATCTGAGAGGTTATGACAGTCATTTTATTATGCAAGAGATAGGAGCCATTGTCAAGAAACATACCTATACAAATAAGAAAGGTGAAAAGTGTCAAATGGCAATCAATGCTATACCTAACAACATGGAGAAGTATATGGCTTTCATGCTTGGTAATCACTTAACCTTCATTGATAGCTTCCAGTTCATGAGCTCTAGTTTGGCAAAACTGGTCAGTAATCTACCCAAGGAGTCATTAAAATATACCTCACATGAGTTCAAGGGAAAGGATCTTGATTTAATGGCAAAGAAAGGTGTCTACCCTTATGACTATATGGATAGTTTTGACAAGTTTAACCAAAAGCTACCATTAAAAGAAGAATTCTATAGTATATTGAGTGATGAGCATATAACAGATGAAGACTATACACATGCTCAGACTGTTTGGAATGCATTCTCTTTGAATAACATGGGTGAGTATCATGATCTGTATCTTAAATCAGACATCCTACTGTTGGCTGATGTATTTGAAAACTTCAGGAAAACATGCCTTGAGTACTACAAACTGGACCCGTGTCACTATTTCACATCTCCTGGTTTGTCATGGGATGCAATGCTGAAGATGACTGATATTAAACTTGAATTGATGACTGACATTGATATGTTCCAGTTCATTGAAAAGGGTATGCGTGGTGGTATATCATATATTGCCAACCGATATGGTAAAGCAAATAACAAATACATGAAAGAATACAATGAGAAGGCGCCCTCGAAGTACATAATGTATCTTGATGCTAACAATCTGTATGGTTGGGCAATGAGCCAATACCTTCCAACTGGTGGATTCCGATGGATGACTGAAAAGAATATCAGCAATCTCAACCTAGCTAAGTATAAAGAAGATAGCAACAAGGGTTTGATTCTGGAAGTTGATTCTGAATATCCCCAAGAGTTACATGATCTTCACAATGACTATCCACTTGGGCCAGAGAAGGTGAAAGTAACTGAAGACATGCTTTCAGACTATTGCAAAGATATAGCAAAGAAATATAATATATCAACTGGTTTGGTACATCAACTGATACCAACATTAAGCAGCAAAGAGAAGTATGTACTGCATTACAGGAACCTCCAATTATACACAGACTTGGGTTTGAAAATAACAAAAATCCATAGAGTGCTAGAGTTCAAACAATCCCCTTGGCTGAGGCAGTACATTGATTTCAACACACAAAAGAGAACTAATGCCAAAAATGCCTTTGAGAAAGACTTTTTCAAGTTGATGAATAACTCAGTATTTGGCAAAACCATGGAGAATCTCAGAAAGAGAGTAGATGTCAGATTGGTGACTGATGAGAAGAAGCTATTGAAATTAGCCAGTAAACCAACTTATGTTAGCAGTAAGATATTCAATGAAAATCTAGTTGCAGTGCATAAGATCAAAGAAACACTAACTTTGAACAGGCCGGCATATATAGGAATGTGTATTCTAGATCTTAGTAAGACACTAATGTATGATTTCCATTATAATTACATTAAACAAAAGTATGGTAATAAGGCTAAGTTGCTCTTCACTGATACAGACAGTTTGACATATGAGATTGAAGCTGAAGATGTCTATAGAGATTTCTGGAATGACAAAGATAAATTTGACAACAGTGACTACCCTGAAAGCTCGCCGTATTTCAATAAGACCAATAAAAAAGTAATTGGTAAATTCAAAGATGAGGCTGCAGGAGTACCAATTTGTGAATTCATTGGATTGAAATCAAAGATGTATAGCTATATTAAAGATAACCAAAAAGGAGGAAAAACAGCAAAAGGAATCAAAAAGAACATCATCAAAATAAAATCAAACATGAAAACTATAAAGACACTCTATTCAATAACAAACAGATGTATCATAAAATGAAAACAATCAGAAGTCAGAACCATCAACTTGGAAGTTATGAGATCAACAAAGTATCACTCAGTTGTTTCGATGACAAAAGATATTTATCAAAAGAAGGAATCAACAGTTTTGCTTATGGTCACTATACCATCAAAAAGTAAATCCAAAGAACACATGACGTCACAGCACAGCTATGCCGGCCAGAGATCACTATAGCGATGACTCATTTCCTGTTTTTCCGAGAATGTCACGCTGGGTGGTTTTCCGAGAATTTCAAAAAGTATAAATATAGATTTCATCAGATTGAACTACTATAGATTTTATCAAATTGAACTACTATAGATTTCCATCAGATTGAACTACTATAGATTTCATCATGTGCTGGTACCAGAATTTTATAAAAACATATAGATTACCAACAAATGACGAGTAGAATAGGAGTGGGGGGTATCGAGCTCATTTTGAATCAAAATGCGCTCGTACCCCCAACTCCTATACTACTAAGCTCCTTTTCTCAAACTTTCTGGCGGGCAAATGGCAGGAGCAATTGACATGTACGACAACAAACTTGTGAATGTGAAGGACCCTGTGAACGCTGGCGATGGTGTCAACAAAAAATATGTCGATATGGCTCATTTGTCTTCTTCTGGTCACCAATCAAATCCCTTCCAGTATCTGATGGATGACATACACGAATCTTGGATAGAAAACAACATCGCAATTCTCAACATCGGCTCCTTTTCCAAATCTCCCCATCCAGTCAACAAAAATGCATACCTTTTCACGTTGATAAAGGATACGGATGGTAGCAACCAATACCGCTCACGTGTTGGGTTCGATCTCTTTTCACTGCCCGTTGGGTACTACACATTTGTTGCCGAATTCTTCCCTCCAAAGATACGAAATGTCAGTGTAACCGCAAGCGATCAGAGGTCAGACTTCGAAGAGATTCCCAGCCACTGGAACGTTGGCTGGTTATGTCAAAACCTTGGTGCGATTTCACCGTTGGCAAAGCTCGCCCCCCATTTACATATTCCTCGATTTGCATGGACAAACGACAAAAACTTCACCATCAGGCAGAATGGTGGTGTATGGTGTGGAAGGTTTTGTTTCAAACGTGCCATCGAGTGTATTTGATCATGTCTACGAGGTGGATGGTGGAAAAATGGTTTTGCAAACCGACTTGGACACAAACGACCATCTTCTGTTGAAACCAAAGTTAGGAGATGATTTTAATTTGAATGGAAACTACATGAAGGACAGGGACACAACGTTGTTCGGCGGAACAAATGGAGAGGTAACAATGCAAAGTGATGTAAATATGAACACCTTACTGCTCAAAGAACTGAAGTTGGGTGGAAATTTGAATTTGAATAACAAATGGATTTACAATAACGATGTGCCTTTATGCAATTACACAAATGGTTCTGTACAATTTTTAAAACCTGTGATTTTGCCTGGGTTGGTTTACAGGATAGCAAGTGACCTGCTAACCGGCACTTCAGCAACAGAAGATGTTTCCCCCATGCCAGCGTTTTGGGCTCCACACACCCCCTTCTTCAGAGAGTTGATTCGGTGTGATGTGCACTTTTATGACCGCTCTTCCATGCCTCGAAAACGGGTCTTTGAGAGTTTACGTCACCACAGGAGGGAGTGAAAGCAGGATTGCATCCCACAATATCACCCAAGGGGCGACTGGGTGGGTAACTTTGGGGGCACTTAGGACGCATTTGTATTTTCCAAGGGCTACCGCATTGTCGTTCAAAATTACTGGCCTTCACCAGCACACCAAAGTGACGCTCGCCGCCGAGTTCCTTGCATGAATTTTCGTCCTTTGATATAACCATGTGGAAACCTCGGCCTCCCCTCTCAACATCTTTGACTTCAACCACATCGACCCGACTCTTCCGAAGAACACCGCCGATATGTTGAAGCGCCTTTTCGCTTGTTACCACAAGAAACATTGGGGCTACGAAAAGCTTTTCCGAATCTTTCAGCACAGAAACCTGCTTTGCAACGTGGTTGCGGGAGAAGCTGTTTTGACTGGTGCTGTCGCGGGAGGGGTTACTCTCCAACCTGCTGTCATTGCCGGTCTGACTGCTTTCGGTGCTGTTGTCAAAATTGTCGCAACGGCGAAGAAGTACGACAGAAAGGCTGAAAAAGCAGGCTTCGCTCGAGTGGAGTACAAAAAAATATAACCCTTCGATGCAAAGGAGTTTCTCGACAAGCTGAAAATGGTCGACGACCTCGTTTCCGACCATTGCATGGAAATTCCCAAAAAACACTTTCTGGAACCTCTTTAAAAAACTCAAACAAAAAACAAAGGTAATAAACCGAGTTGAGAGTAACAGACTTTCTGAAGTCGTGAATGAGGTTTCCTAAAAATTTCCACCGCAAAAGGTCGACGAATTCTCGCCTGGTGTTGACGGCATCGAATATTTCGTATTTCTGGAGAATTGTACGGAGGTTGGTGTACGACACGTGGTCGGCTGCCCATCCCACCTCCTGCCTGGTTTTGTTTGGGGTGGCAAGCTCTTCGGCCTTACCACACTTGCGGCACACCAACTCGAAGGTATCAAAATCCTTTTTCATTTTTTTGCCACAACATTCTTTTAGGTCCGCATATGTTAATAACTCCTTTTCGTCGTCGGTTGTCATTTCGGGCACCTCGGGTTTCTTACAGCGCCGACATACCTTCCAACCCAAACCGTAACCATCATCGATCATTTCTTCACCACAACACGCCATCTTCCCCGCTGTAATATATGCTGATCATCAGCATGGCATAGCTAATGCTCAGGCTCAAGTACCCACATATTAATAAAACAAGCAGTGAAAACGGTAGATTGGTAGATTTAAGGGGTAATGCCCACTACCGTGTGGCCTTAGTGCCTTTTGATTGGCTTCAGATTACTTGATCAAATTGATTTGTGAAGTATCCTTGTCACTCCAGCCACATCCCACAAGCTTTACGTTTTCATTCCTTATTTGTGTGACTCCGACTTCGTGGTAGCGGGTAAACACAAGGCTTGGTCCGCCGACCACCGCACCTTTCAACATGTCATGAGCCGGGGGCAGGGGCTCCACAACTCTGCTCCATGCTCAATCGCCCCTCGCAGCAGATAATGCTGGCTGACTCCTGGGATGCTGACTGTGTCTTTCAAGATGTCGATTCCCTTTGCAGTGTAGAAGGCCCGCATTTTATCCAACGCTTCGAGCCCCGGCCCTACATCCAGATTGTTGTAGTAGCGAAGCCAGTCTGCAAAAGCCTTCATACCCTTTTCTTCGGACAGACGAACACAACCTCTCCATTCCTCCGGCGTCAACACCCACTCTTCCTTTAAAGATGAATACCACTCGGGGTGGTCTGGCAAACCTGGGAAGTCGAGCTTGTCTGGGCTGTCGAACCACTCATAGGGAAACCATGACTTGGTGTTTTCACAACCATACGCCTTCACGCATTTGTCGTAACTGGTTCCCGGACCCAAATAGTTGGTTATGTCGAGGAAGCGAAATCCAGGTGGAAGCATGTACAATTACTTTGTTTGCGTTTTTGGCTACTTTCACGTGTTTTGATCTGTCGGCAAAGAAACGCGCCAAATGCTCTTTCACGAGATTCAAATCGTAGCGACCGGAGTTAAACCCAAGCACGGGAGCATCATTGCACCACCCCGCAACCAAAGCTTGTTGTTTCTTTGGGAGCACGTGAAATGTTTCTGGGTGGAAAACCTTTCTGACCTCATCCCGGATTCTTTTCCCCCGTCGCACAACCTCTTCCACAAACTTGCGAATCGGTTCTTTTGGGTCTCTATCGCAGATGTGTGTCAGTTGTCTGTCAAGTGTGTCCCCAATTGAAAAACAGATTGGTTTGTGCACGTTTTGAATGTGAAGTGTGGGTGTCGGATCTTTCCTTGCTGTTTTGTTTCCGTAAGCCTCAAAGTCGAAGATAATTGCGTGAGGATAAGTTCTCGTGAAAACAGGGGGAGGGGCTCTTGTGTTTTTTGTACTTGGCACGCCCAGACTTCGACCACCACAAACCCTGCTTCCCAAAGTTTTCTTGTTCGGGTGAGAGTTGCTTGGTATAGCTCTTCTCGGGTTTTCCCGGCGTTTGTTATTCTTGTGTTTCGATCGGGGAAACAGCGCGGGCAGCCATGCCAGTAGCACCCCTGGTACTGAAAGATTGTTTTGCTTTGGATATGGAGCCCATCCACTGAATGCCCCAAAACATATGGCTCCCCTCCATGCCCCCATTGGGCGTGGTGAATGTGAATTCCTCTTTTGCGGGCTTGTCTTACAACCCAACGGATCGCTTCGGGGGAGGCGGTTGATTGGGGGAAGAAGGCCTTCTCAAATGCGGTTTGTGGTTTTCCGATTTTTTTTGTTGGGACAGGCCACCACGGTTTCTCCTCGAGAACAAGTTGCGATATGCCGTTGCAAATGACATGCTTTTGTCAATCTTGCTTGGCAGTGGGGGCAAATTTAGTTTTGCCCCAAACTCTCAATCCTTTTAACAATAAACGCGTGGCCTTCAAACACGCCGATTGTGAGAATGTTTTTGAGACAGTTTATTTCCTCACCTTGTCTTTCAGGTTCATAAACACGAATTCCCAACCAATTTGAAACGGGTTTGTTGTGGTTGAAGTGTTGTTCAACTTTTTCAAGCTCATCCATTGAAGTTTTGGGGCAATCACGCGGAAGGGTTTCAAGCTGGAGAAAACTCTGTGCCAGCTCGCGGGCTTTTTGGCAGCTTCGGTCTGGTCTGGACCCTCGATGAGCGGCAAGACACATCCAAAGACATAGGTTGTCTTGCTAGGTGTCCAAACATACCACTGGGCCGTGACGCCCGCGTGCCAATACGCGCAGCCATTCTGGTAAAGGCCCTGTACCCAGCAAGGGTTGTCTGGTGAACACGAGCTTGACCCAAACGACTGAAAAGGCCTCGAATACCCATTGTGTATTTGGCCTTTCAATAGCCCCTCCTTCTTGCCCCAATCGCCGCGCCTCCTTTCCTCGCAGCCAGTCTTCAGCATCAGAACGGTGGTTAATCCAACGGAAATTCTGTCGGTGATTGTTATAATACAACATCAGGGAGCCATCGTGAATGTTTCTCAACCAGTATGCATATGAAAAACGAATGTAAAAGGAGGTGTCGGCTTCTTCGTTTATTTTGTTCATGAAGGTTTGTGTCTTGTCTGAATCAAGGTTGTTGCTAAACCTCCATTCAATAAATCGACGACCACTTCGGGTTTCTACCCCTTCACGTTCGGGGGCGCCAAATAGTGTCGCAAGTGTTGTTTGATAGTTTGTTCGGTGGTCTGTCTCCACAAGTGGGTAAAAGGGGGCGAACTCCCTCAAAATGTCTTGCTGTGGTGCTGCTGCCATGGCAGTATATTTAGAGGGGAGAATTTTTCGGGGAGCCGGAACTGGAGGCCGCTTTCTGCGGGGTGGAGGGATATGTCGATTGCCTTCCATCGCTCTTGCACCATACCCCCCTCTCTCTAACAGGCTGACGCGCTTGTCTTCCATCACTTGCACCATACACCCTTCTCTCTAATAGGTCGACCCTGATGCTTGGTTGTTTTTGGTTTGGGTGTGTTTGCTTTAGTTTGAGTGTTGTTTCCTGGTGTGTTTACGGGGAGTGTTGTTTCTTGTGTTTACGTGTTTTTTTGTGATGAGTAGTAGTAGGTGGATCGATTCAATACAACCGGAGAAGACATAAAGAAATAAGCGAAGCGAGGAGCCCTATTTCTTTATGTTTTTGGAGGTGGTATTGAATCGACCCACCTCCTACTACTCAATGCACTCGTTCCTAAAATCCAAAATGCTCATAGTACATAACAAACATAACTCACGCTACTTTTAAATTAAAAATTCGGATACTCTTTCAGCTTGGATTCAAATAACCGGAGGCTATCTGCATCCACAATGCCCCCACTTGGAGATTATTCAATAACTTAACTATCCTAATGAAAAAAATTGTATATGAATGGTAGCACACGTATATTACGACGAGTATATTCTACGGTTAGAAAGGATAGGCCATTTGAACTGTTGGCTTCGATCTTCATCAGGTGACGAGTATTCCAAGACTGGCTGTACCAGGTATTTGTACAGCATAGCAGTACCGAGAAAGCGTTCAATTGTACCGAATAGATTGTTCGCTTTATTCACAGTCGTCCCAATGTGATTGTCGCAAGAGGGGTCCTTTGTTGTCCCGACACCAAGCTAAGATCTTTGAAGCCGTCTACATCATTTAGGGTTTTTCCTGAAGTATAACATATTGGCTACTGATTTATCTCGTGAATGAGTTATCCGCATTGTAGCTCGAACTGTGAGCCGAGTGTTTAATGCCGCCCTCATGCTTAAATACAAATTCAAGTAGACACTAGATACATGATTAGAAACTAATAAAGATCTAAAACGTACATCTCGGGCTAAACATAACCAACTGTCTGATACGAAAACCCAAAACCCAGTGGGAAAAATTGGAACTGATTTCCCGACGAAATGCAGCAGCAAAAATCTGAGGGGGTTAGAAGCAACTAACAGACTACTAAAAATTCCAATACAGATATTGTAATAATATAGGTATTTAACAAGGCTCCAGAAAGCATCAAGTGTCAAAATTCCATCTTCTAAAAATAAATTTTGAAAGTGTGAGAGTTGAGATGAGTAAATTTAACAACTGTCAAATCATATATACACTTAAGACTCAATTTACACCATTCCAACATGCGATCGTTCATGCCATCAGGAAAATATTTACATTCTTTGTCATTGCCACTTACAGTTTAGTTTCGCCGAAAGTAAATACATTTTTTTATCTGCATTAAAAACGTAACTGCAATTTACGAGCCCATTCGCTGAGATTGGTGAGGTCCGCTTGAAGAAGCTCAGTGTCTATGATAGGATCATCTATTTCCTTGTAGGTGTTTATGTCGCCAGCTTAAAGTTTAACAGTAGAAGATACGCATTCTATTATGCCATTGATATACAGTAGAAACAATATAGACACAAGGATAAGCCCTTAGTGATTCTTGCCCAATCAGCGCAAGTTCCTCTAAGACCCTCTAACGACTACGAACTGTTTGCGACCTTTGAGAAAACGTCTGAGCCACTTTAGTAAACAGTCGTAAACGCAGTTACTATTAAACTCGCTCGTGGCGTACGCTGTCCAAATCAAAATCTTTAGCAAGGTCTCGAAAAATGACAGACAAAACTACAGAAATTTCGCGATTTTACCCAATCGTTAATGTTTGATAACAATTGAGTTACGATAGACCTTCCTTGCAAAAAGTCAAATTTTGTCTGTTATTGATTAGGTCAGCTTTCCGCCAAGACTTAATCATCCTGTCAAAACAATTTTTTCGCAAGTCTTGGAAACAACAAAAGTAAAGGGTATTGGGAGGTATATTCCTCTTAAGCATTTCGGACAGTTTTTGTGTAGTGGTGCAATAGCTCCTAACATTTTTGACCTGTTATGTCCTTAGGTGAGTTATGTAAAGGGCGTAGACTGGTATCTGATGACCTCATTTTTCTTTATCTTTCTGTCGCTGCTCGAGTGTATAATGGTGGAAAGGCTTGCATCTTTAGGGTAAAAGAAAGCAAGGACGAGGGACACGACAACGAAGGACTGGTAATAAAAACTTGTCGGCTGGCAATATATATATATATATAAATACACTTGCGCTAACAACTTTTCCCTCGTGCATTGTCATAGTGTTTGTTAATTGTCAGTGGCGCTTAACAAAACTTAGACAGAAGGAGCACTTAAGAAATCACTAAGGAAGAGTGAAAACCCTGCGGCTCGTGATTTTTCTTTCAACATCCCGCGTGGTTTATCAGCCTATAAACCATAGAAACTTGTGGTATATTGCTTTTATAAAATAATTCAGAAGACGCGCGAAATTCCCACGAGTTTACAGACACAATAAACCATAGCTGATTGACCAATCAGAGCGCTCGCATAGATTTGGTCATTATATAAAAAATATATGGGTCTGCAACGATTAACCTTGGTTTTGTCAGTTTGAAAGTTTCAGATAGCCAGTGTATATCTATGGTGTGTGTTATGTTATGGAGTTCAGTTACCCCACACTTTGCCAAATCCGTAAAACTGCATGCCTTGACTTTTTAGCTCTATCCCCTAAAACCACTATGGCTCTCTCTAATGGCTACCTGTTTTAGGAAGTTCTCATGCGATTATCAATAAAAAATATCGTGAGTTAATTGTCCTTAGTCGTCTAACTTCTATCAGGGCCTCTTCCAATTCCAAACGTTCAGCCTTGAAGCAAGTCCCTGGTCAAACGTGCTGATGTATGAGTTTACGTTATAAGCTGTGTTTGTACAATCAAACCTCCATGCTAAAAAGGAGAGTACTTAACCACCTTTTGTGGGATTCCCAGATTGACCGAATGAAATGCAATCCGGCTATCAACTCTCAAGTTTTGTATTGACTATACTCGAAAGCTGATGTTGATACCAAAATGACCAAATGAAATCCGGGAAATCTCTTCTTCACAGCTGCCATTCGTGCTCCTAGTAATTTCATGACATTTTCTAGGCTCGATTACATGTCCCTGCTTCAGGAAATGAGCCCGCATTCACCCCCCCGGGAGGATATTTCTGACCCGAGTGAGCGTCGGAAATCGAGCCTAGGCCTTTTTTTGACGATAAAAACACAAAAATGCAGTTCCACTTGAAGCATTAGAATATCCACTCCTAATCTCTGTGTTTCCTAATCTGTGCTTTTTCTCTTTCTCTGTAGGATACCTGCTCTGAAGTTTCTGCCTTGAGTAAGTTGAACCTCAATTTTCGCAGAAGCTGTCAAAGAATTAAGAGATCTGGCGACTCTCCCGTCAGTCATAAGGGCAGGGTGCAAGTGTTTCCGGTGATGACGGAAACAGCAACTGCGGAGGGGAAGCAACCGCTCAGAATGGAATCACGTGATCAGAAGATTTGCTTCGAGCGTCTCACAGGAAAGTTTTCATCCAAGCTTACGTGTGTGTCGAAACTAAGTCTTCCAATGAAGATAGACTTTGTCTGCCGAATTGTTTTTTCCCCTTTCATATGCTTTGTATAATACTGGCTATTGGTATGTTTACTTATGTTAAAGCATAAAGGCGCGATTTTTGAAAAGAAAAAATTGCAAGGTAGCTGACTTAATTTTTTGTCTCACGATTGAGTCACAAAGATGTGGATCGCGACGTTTCGACCGCTATACTGCTCGTCTTCATCAGGCGATGGTGTCGACTGGCTGCGTGTGAGTATATATAAGAAGCACCGTGGCTGGTGGTGATTGGTGCGTTTCGATCCTCGCTTAGGCTGTTGTTGACTGGAGGATTTCGATCCTTGTCGTTCAGACTAGAAATTGTTCCCTCAGCGGTCCGCTTTGATACTGATCGCCTGTTGTGTTATTTGATCGTGGGCATCCACGCTTCAGGAATTTCAATTCCACTGTCCCTGTTGATGTTGTTAGGGTGAAGTCTTATGTGAATAGCTTCTTTAACCCTACGGGCGTACTTTTTTTTTTTTTTTTTTTTTTTTTTTTTTTTTTTTAATTGTAACATTGTTTTATTTGTTCATGAATTTTACCCCATTTTTTCCACTTATAATCTTTTTTTTTTTTTTTTTTTTTTTTTTCCAACAACTTTATAGTTTATTGTAACAAAACAAAACTGCTTTACAATAATTACAGTAGTTCAGATTACAAAACATTACAATTGACAATTTACACTATTCTACAATACTTGCGTTACAATAATTACTAATGAAACAAAACTAACAAGCTAAAAGGAAACGAGATTACATTACGCAAAATATATATACATATAACTAGTCAAACAAAACTAAAACGCTAAAGGGATACAAGATTACACTACGCCAGAACCAAAAAAAAAAAAAAAAAAAAAATATATATATATATATATATATATATATATATACATATACTTACATTTATACTTGGTTGAATAACAAAGAAGGTGGAAAGATCCATTTCTTTTTAAAAATATTATAATTCTTATTTTTTAAACTTATAAAACGTTCAATTTCATACTTCAATTTCAGTCTGACCTTAAATCTCTGTAAGTCAGGGTGCACGTGATCTCTCCTGCAGTCCCATAGATACAATTTTCCAATGATAATAAAAAAATTTAGAAGGTTTAGAAGTGAAGAGTATTGAGAGGAAATTATTCCAACTACTACATCTTGAAGAGATAACTGGATCTTGTCATTCGTTAAAGAGAGCCAATACCATTCGAAGTTGGACCAAAACAGCCTTGAATGACTACATTGAAAAAGTAAATGGTGTAAAGTCTCAGGTACTGTCTCACAAAAACTACAGAGGTCACTCTCTGTGAAACCAATTTTGTGCAATTTAACATTAGTGAATAAAATTGAGTTTAATATTTTGTATTAAAAAGCTTTCACGTATGGTTCAAAAGCAACGCTGTGAGGAAGTCTAAAGACTTGCTTCAGCTGGTCAGTAGACAAATGGAAATCACTTCTTAAATTATTAGTAGCATTCGGAAATTGAGCCTTATTACTGATTAACAAATTATAATAATCTCTTGATTTCTTTTTTGTTACATCAAAAGTGTTATTTTTTATTTTTAGAATTGGAGTGGGTGCCAGAGAATTCTGAGGGGTATCTAATTTAAGGTTAATTGGTATAGAATGACGAAGTCCTGCCCACATTAAAAGATTCGTTTTGCTAAGTTTGCGTTTAATGCAGTTAAATGACTCTTCAATATTCAAATGAAATAACAGATCCTTAACAAAAATTATACCAGATTCAAAATATTTTTTATAGTAAACAGGTTTATTCCCAATGCGTATCTCTTTATTATTCCAAATTATATGACACCAATCACGTTTTGAATCAAAAGTGTTTCGAAAATGTGCCCACCAACTCAGAAGTTCATGATAGAATTGAGAAAATTTTGGATAATCTTTTAAATCATAATTACAGTTAATGAAGAATAAGCCACCGGAGCGTTCCAGGAGATAACCTAGGTAGCTTTTCCATGTTCCACCATTTTCATTAAATATTCTTTTTAACCATGCTAATCTTAGAGATACGATCATACTATCAATATCAATCATTCTTAAGCCTCCATGTTCAAAATCATTTATTGTCGACGCTCGGGTGACTTTATCCGTACCTTTCCATAGAAATTTAAATAACAATCTGTTTAAATCTTTTACCAATTCCTTGGGGGTCGGAAGTAAAGACGAGACATAAACAAATTTTGGAATTAGCAAAGATTTTATGACTGTCACTTTACCATAAATGGAAAGACCTCTGGACGACCAGAGATTAATAAGTTTTTTAATAGAATCTAAGTTTTCTATGAAATTCTTTTCGTGAAGTAGCTTAATATCATACGTAAAATACACTCCAAGTGCCTTTATCGGCTCATCTGGCCACTTGATTCCAAAAGGTTTCGATTTGCTGTACCTAGCGGACCCAATCCACATTCCTTCTGTCTTTGTGCAATTGATCATTAAACCAGAAACACTTTTAAATAAGTCTAGCAATTTGAAAAGTGCTGTAGCTGAATCTTTATCCGATAAAGTCGCTGTGGTATCATCAGCATATTGCAGAAGCTTTGTTTCTTCTTTTCCGATAACGATTCCCTTTATTTCAGAATTTTGTCTAATGGCAATCGCCAATGTTTCAATGGCCAGAACGAAGAGATAAGGGGAGAGGGGATCACCTTGCCTCACACCTCGCTCAAGCTTAAAATATTCCGAGAAGAAGCCATTATTCAGGGTGCAGCTTTCTATGTTTTTATAAAATGTTTTAACCCATCTAATAAAGTTCTCTCCAAAATTGAAAGCTTCCAAACATTTATAAAGGTAATCCCACTCTAATGAGTCGAAAGCTTTATGAAAATCTACGGGCGTACCAATGTGGGTCTCGGTCGATAAATTTAACTTCGTCCCAGAGCGGATAATGTCCGGTCGCGTTGCTATGTTCTGAAATGGCGGAGGATTGGGTTCGAGCAAGCCGTATGTCTCTATCATGTCCCTTAATCCGTTCATGCACAGATCTTCCCGTCTCTCCAATATAAACCTTACCACATTCGCAGGGAATCTTGTAGACTACTCCGTCTTCTTTTACTGGATCGACAATGTCCTTAGGTCGCACTAGGTGTGATCTAAGAGTTGTGTCAGATCTGAAAACGATCCGTATGCCCTGTTGTTGTAGGCAACGGCGAAGAGCCTCCGATGTGCCTTTGACGTATGGCAGAACCACAGTAGATTGTCCTTGTCGTTTCCGCAGTCATTTGAGAAAACCGAGCCTATAGCTCCGAGGAATATTTCTCGAGGAATATTCCCTACCAGCACGCTTTCCGGAGGATATTGTCCGAGTATTCAAGGCGAAGAGCTTTACAGACGATAGATGGAGAATCGTATCAAGGAAAAGCTTCTTCAGAGGATGAAATCAAGTATCACCAAGGTTACCAGTTGCATTCAGATGTTTCGTCGGAGTGTGCTACTGTTACCTATAACAATTCTTGTTTTCATTTTCATTATAACTGCTCAATTATCACCAAGGTTACCAGTGGCATCCAGATGTTTCGTCGGAATGTGCTGCTGTTGGCTTTAACAATTCTTGTTTTCATTTTCATTTTAACTGCTCAATTATCACCAAGGTTACCAGTGGCATCCAGATGTTTCGTCGGAGTGTGCTACTGTTGCCTATAACAATTCTTGTTTTCATTTTCATTATAACTGCTCAATTATCACCAAGGTTACCAGTGGCATCCAGATGTTTCGTCGGAGTGTGCTACTGTTGCCTATAACAATTCTTGTTTTCATTTTCATTATAACTGCTCAATTATCACCAAGGTTACCAGTGGCATCCAGATGTTTCGTCGGAGTGTGCTGCTGTTGGCTTTAACAATTATTGTTTTCATTTTCATTTAACTGCTCAAGTATCACCAAGGTTACCAGTGGCATCCAGATGTTTCGTCGGAGTGTGCTACTGTTGCCTATAACAATTCTTGTTTTCATTTTCATTATAACTGCTCAATTATCACCAAGGTTACCAGTGGCATCCAGATGTTTCGTCGGAGTGTGCTACTGTTGCCTATAACAATTCTTGTTTTCATTTTCATTATAACTGCTCAACTATCACCAAGGTAACCAGTGGCATCCAGATGTTTCGTCGGAGTGTGCTACTGTTGGCTTTAACAATTCTTGTTTTCATTTTCATTATAACTGCTCAAGTATCACCAAGGCGGAGTTGTGACTCAATCGTGAGACAAAAGATTAACTCAGCTACCATTTGAAACCACGATGACGAACACCTTTCATAATAAAAATTGCGTATTTTTTCTGCTCTTTATTAAATTATGTAATTTAACAAGGTATTGTATCGGTAGCATAATATGGTGAAATGTTAATGTTGTGGCTATAATAATAATAATAATAATGATAAGTTGTATGTTCATTGTGTAGCTTTGATTTTTAATGAAATGAAATGAAAATTGTAGTGTGATCTCCGTGAGAGATAGAACTTAGACGTTTGCAAGCAAACTTCTAGCTGGAATTCATAGGTTTCCAATTTCAGCTTATTTAGGAACAAAATAATAACATTTTGATCGACACTACACTGATGTGTGTATTTTGACAAAATTGCATCTCTATCGCAATTCCTGTTTAGTCCTGCCCAGAACTCAGAGAGAGTCCTGCACAAGTTGCAGTCGCATGCTCGGAACGAGCCAATCAAATTAAATTAGGCACCAGACTTCAATTGTCCATCCCTGTCCATCAAAGTTTCGCGGTCAGCTCCGCGGGAAATTGTAATACAAAGTTACACTACTTCTTCTTCTTCTTGCTACTTCTTGAGTGCTCTAACAGAACAAAACACGGTTAAGGCTTTTTTATTTGTTTTATAACATAGTTTCCCCACATTTGCAGATAAAATGGTTTCAATTTATTTTCAGCTTGCCTCAACACTGTCTTGTTATAAAAAAGTACTTCTTAACGGGCGGCTAAAACCATTCAATTAAAACAAGCAGTTCTTAGAATTCGTGTCGTCAGTTCTATGGTATGACTGTACTATTTTAATCGATAAGTATATGTTTTGAATTGTGAAAAATGCCAGATTTGTAATGATTTTGAAACTGCACTCGCAGACAGAATGGCGCCGCGTGCTTTACTTCTAGATATGATTTTTTCCCCAGAACGGCGGGCTTGGGAATAGCGCCGTTCCGAGCGTTCGCCTGCAAGTTGTACAGGACTCTCTCTTCTCCAGCCCCACCCTATGCACGGCGGAGTAAGCGGGAGGTCTGGGACAGGACTATTTTGAATGATGTGACGTTGTTTTCTCTGTAAACTCAGTGCCAAGCCGATTGTTCTGTTTTGAACCGTAAATATGGAAACTCGCGACCTTTAACTGATTAAACTAGGACTAACTGGCTTTCTTAAGTATTACAATTGATTGTGTACATGGAGTCACGCATTGTTTTTGTTGGTTTCGACCTTAGGGCCAAGTCACGATTACCGTCCGGGAAATAAGTTGTGTTTCTGTTTTTGTTCAGTGATTCCACCCTGTTTCTTGACAAAATTTTACTTTTCGATGTTTTTATCGTGAATTGATTTTTAATTGGTGTAACTTAAGCAAATAATGTCGCAAGCCTTTTAATTCCATAGTCATTGTTAACAGAAGTACTTTTTGTACATAAAGAACGTTTACTAACCTGTAAACATGAACTGCTGTAATTCGTGGAAATAAAGTACTTTTAAGTCCGGCCTTTCTTCACGAAAGAAACATGGCTTGTTGTAGGTTTGAAATAGTCGCATAGCAACATGTACGTTAGATTTTTGTAGATTGTAGAAAGAAAGGTTCGTTGTAATTTTTGTACTGTTGACGTTGTATTATTTTGGCCGGACACTTCCATGAAGTTAGTGAAATTTTGTGAAAATGGGGTTTCGACAATGTTTACCGGGTCGAAGAGGTATCGATATATGTAAATGATATACCAAAAGCGTAGGTAGAATATTGAGTTGTACCAACTGCGCAGCCTTACTTTAGACTACATTTGGAGCAATCTCGTACCCAGAGTCCTCGGGCTGTTTGGTCAGCGGGTGGACGCCCGGGAGACTCTGGGATAATGGACCGCGATTTTCCCAGAAAATCTGGGGTAAAACAATGGAAGCCGTTACGGGCCAGCCAATCAAAAAATTGATTTTTTCCCATTATCCCAGAGTCTCTCCGGGCGTCCACCCGCTGACCAAACAGCCCGAGGACTCTGGGTACGAGATTGCATTTGGAGAGCCAGCTTGATAGTGATTATCTGAGCTGTCAGTTCCTAATTGACATTAATATAACATTGTTCGTAGTTTTTAGTTAAGTTGCTGATTTTGTAACTGCTGAACAACTTTGTTGAAGTTTGTGAAGTCAATTAAAAAAATATATAATAAGGCTTTGCTGACTGTTCATCTAAATTAAACTTTAAGCAGCTTGTCGTAGTTGTACAACACTTAAACGGTATTGAGCTTTTGGGCTTAGCTCACAACGGCCAATCACAAAATTGCTTTTTGTGTCATATGTGGCGCGGCACTTTGACTCATATAATCATTTTTAGAGGGGAACTGTTCCCTCCATATCCAGGGAAAAGTTGCGGATTCTTTCGAAAATTCTCTATTGGAAACCCCTAATGTTGAACAACAAACTATGAAGAGAGTGGCTGAAGCTTTATTTGACCTTTATTATAAATAGACAGACAGACAAGATCGCTATAAATTATTGAAACATTGCGATGGCACTAACTGATGTCTGGCTTGTATAAGATATTGGCCTTCCTTTCTCAACAGCCATATGCCGAGGATGACTGTGTCTGTAATCTGCATGGTGTATATTGTATAGGCCTGCTGGTGCCGATAAAATTTATCTTAAGAACTATTTAATAGTTGTTCTTAAAGAAAATCCTTGATGTTTCCTAACTGCTAAAATGAATCCTCGTCTTCTCTCGGGATGCTTTCAACAAGGCACGGCTTACTGAGTAGTGGCTAAATTCCATACTCCCTGCATGCGTTAGCTGCCTTTTGCGATAATATCTTATTTATATGATGAATGTGTGAATATAATAATAGCGTTGCAAAATCCAAACCGTATCAGAACATAATCTGATAGCAGGTTTTACCTTTAGTACGCTCAACGTTTCAGTAATTTAATTCAACATTGCATTTTGTTAAAGGAGCACATTAATTTTACACAAATGCTATATGATGGAGCTCGTTCGATTTGTATCAGAGAAATATTACACGGTGGCTGGAGAGCACCTTAGGATACCCTGTCGGAGGTAATTTTTGAATACATATAGCATTGTAACTGATAAAAAAGTGCTGATTAAATCCTTTGTGGATCCATGTTGTTACAGATTTGAGGCACAGCTGACCAATTAAAACCGTTTTGTCCCGTCTCGGGACCTCTCTTAGCCCGTCAGCTCATCACAGCCCTTAGAATTACATCTTCATTTACCCTTATTTTAGGAAAGCAAAATTATATTTAATCTAACGTAACAACGCTACGTTTTCCTCATCTGCTAGCTGAAATAAACATTTTGATTCTCTTTAACTCAGGACAGTTTAATGAATTGCACACCGGGTTCTTTTACGATAATTTCATATAACTCCGCCATTGTTGATACCTTAGTATTCCTTATAAGAGCTGATTCGCTTGTGGAAGTGTGAGGAGTTTACATAGATAAATTTAAACAAAGTTCCTTTATGTATCTGTATTGGGAAACGAATCGGTATTATTACGCCAGTTCCAGGGTGTTCCTCATTGTTGTAGGGGGACAAGTCATAATAAAACATTTCTCCTAAATCACGAAAATGCTGTTCACTTGCAATATCTTTATGAAAACCTGAAGAAGTGAAATGAGTTACAAAAGGGGTCAAAATACCCCTCCACTCTACACAACACCTCGGCCGAAAATGAACTAGTAGTTTTTCATACTGAGGCTACTCGCGTTAATTAAAGATGAGAAAACAAAAGACAGCAACTTAAACAGCTCAACTCGCTCAGGTTAAGGTTATACCTGGAAAATTAAAAGAAACGCTTTGATGCCGGCTCATTATTGCGCCCTACTTTTATGCTTGACTAAAATATCATTTACCCTTTTGTTTATTTGCATTCAAGCTTTTCTCTTATCATCAGTTCATGTATATTGACAGTGGCCTTGGCTGTTTTCCATTGCAATTGTTGAATTGTTTGCGCTGAATTTAATTTCGACAGCGAATCAGAGGAAAGATCTGTGAAAAACTGGAAATAACAAAGGTCTCCCCCGGTGAGACTAAT
The DNA here is from genome assembly GCA_016490735.1 of Pachyseris speciosa. Taxonomy (NCBI): domain Eukaryota; kingdom Metazoa; phylum Cnidaria; class Anthozoa; order Scleractinia; family Pachyseridae; genus Pachyseris; species Pachyseris speciosa. The sequence goes on from JAEMWC010001851.1 coordinate 64,557, forward strand.
CACAGGCAGTATCCATACAGCAAAATGATTGTAAAAACTGAAAAATTTTCCAGTAAATACGAGATTTAATTCTGTAATGATGTTTAATGCTCCTCCAACCTTTATCTGTTGAAAAATAACTTTTGAGCTGCAAAATTTGTGGTAAACACAACGAAGAGAGCTCGCCTCGCAACCTGATCCGTTCTTTTCCTTTAAGTGCTGCTGGAAGGTAAAGAATGCAATTGCTCACAAAAATGGACAAAACAGAAATATTGGCAATAATCTGTCAAAAGGAGATAACATACAGATTTTGTCATTGAAGCTGGCAAAATATGTCACTACCAACTTTCTTAAAAATGCAAGCAACATAAAAAAACGCATACAAACTGAATGGAATGCACCTTACAGCTTGTAAGGGTTTAATATGGGAATGCTAGGGGTAAATGCTTAATTATTAGATCAGACATCCTAGCATTCTTGAATAAATATGCGCTTGGTTTCCCCGCATTTATATATTGATGAAAGAGCGATTTTTATACCATATTTTGTTTTACTGTTCCTCCGCACAGCATTCATCTTGTAACTGGTTGTAACATGGACCTACGCAACTTTCCAATCGACGTTCGAAATTGTTCTTTTACATTTGGCAGTTGTAAGTAAAGTGGTACTTCATGAGTGTCTTCAGTTATCAGGATTGGCTAAATCGCCACCTCAGGAAATAAGTTGAGCTTTGGGAAAGTTAGAATAAAGTCATGTACTAGTCCTTTAAATTGGTCTACTAACTCCCTCGTACTCTGCGCCAGTTTTCTAACAATTATCACAATCATAATAATAAACATAATCTGTGAAATTATTACTAATACGGATTAGGTTTACAGTAAAGTTATATTTACTAAATTACAATCAAATCGCTAGATTATATTTAAAAATCAGTATATTTGGGAGCGATTATCTGTTTTAACGCTGGGCCAGTGACTTTGATTTGAGGTTTACTAAACTACTTAGAAGAGTCTTGGATGGTGGGCATAAACGCATTACATGGAAGAGAGTTGGTTAACTTTTTCAGGCAAATTTGTCAGTTTTCTCCAATAACTTTTCTGAAATCGTACTGGTCTGTACCTTGCAAGGTACATAGCCTTGCCACCTAAAGTAGAAAATTATAGCACACAAATTTATATAGCTTGGTCTCATTTTGGATAAAGCAAACGACAGCCTCAAATTCCAAGAATACCACCCTAATTTTCTTGAGTTCTTTAGAAGCTGCCTCCTGCACACCATCACCGTTACTTTTGAGGAAACGTACCAAAAACGTTTGTAGGACGTTAACGTAATGGGCTGGTGGGTCAGTCTCGGGACTGGATGAGTAGGCTGTTTATCATCATCATCATCATCATCATCATCATCATCATCATCATCATCATCATCATCATCGTCATCATCATTCTTTATGGTATTTTCAAGGTGCATAAACAGGTAAATAAATATAGGTACTGGTACCTGCTTACAGAGCAAACGAATTTAAACTTGCGAATAAATTTGCGGTTAATGACAATATTGTCTATGGAGAAGTAGCAATACTGCTGGTTGCTTTATCAGCGTCGCAAAACGCAGCTGGGTACCAATTAAAGAACTCCCATATTCGAGAAGTCTGAGCTTAATTTGTTGTTCAAGAAAAAAAAAAGCATAGATTTTGCAATCTGAATTTCATTACCAGGAAAGATGAGTGTACATCGAAGTGTGCCTGCCAGATTATTGCACTTGTGCCACTTGTATTACAACCTATTGTAGTAAAGAGTAGTAAAATTCTTCATTCATTCTTCGTTTTTAGACTGATTTCAGACAAATTACGTGGATTACAAATGGAAGACAAACAAGGTGACTGTTACACAACCCAACATGGCACAATTCTCAATCATTTCTGCTAAGGTGTCGCGAAGAGTTGATGAATATAGCGTTGGTACGATATTTCTGAAATACACTTTCATTTCTCAACATATCTGTAGTGTCTTTTCTCTACTGCTTACATTTCTTTATGACCACGAGTTTGCTTATTTACAAAAGAGCTTTTGTAAACGTAACCCTTGATGTACTGTGGAAGGATTAAATTCAGTTCATGACTACAGGCAATGTTTAAAGTGCATATGAAGCGAAATTTTTCATTAGCTTGTTCAAAACAGCTTTCAAAATGATGAAGAACGGCGTTTATTTTATTGTGATAGCACTCTTGGTTGCCGAGTTAATTAAGATTTTGCCTTATGCAAATTAGAGGGCTTGTGACGTCACAAGGTGGACACAAAAAAAGCACTCGTTCCCAAAAGCACTCGTTCCCAAATCCAAAACGCTCCTAACATTTCTGACCCATTTTGTCTGTAGGTGAGTTATGTAAAGGGCGTGGACTGGTATCTGATGACCTCATTTCTCTTTATCTTCCTGTCCCTTGCCGAGTGTATACTGGTGGAAAGGCTGGCATCTTTACGAGAAAAAGAAAGCAACGACGAGGGACACGAAAACGAACGACTGGTAATGATAATTTTCACTTGGCATCTTAAAATAAAGGGAACTGTAGCACTGTGACCAAAGGTGGGATTAGAATAGGCTTGCGCTAACAGCTTTGCCCCCGTACCTATGTGCCCGAAGGAAGGCTATAAATGGAAATCGTAAGATAGATTTATACATATATGGGATCTGCAACGATTAACTTTGATTGCATCAGTTTAAAAGTTTCAAAGAGGCCACATGATATATGGTGGGTCCATCTAATGTCTCCGTTTTCTCTTTCTCTGTAGGACACCTGCTCTGAAGTTTCGTTGAGTAAGCTGGATCCCAATTTTTGCAGAAGCTCTCAAAGTATTAAGAAACCTGGTGCCTCTCCCGTCAGCCACAAGGGCAGGGTGCAAGTGTTACCGGTGACAATGGAAACAGCAACTGCGGAGGGGAAGCAACCGCTCGGAATGGAATCATGTGACCGGAAGATTTGTTTCGGACGTCTCAGAGGAAAGCTTTCATTCAAGCTAAGTCGTGCAGTGAAGATAGACTTTGTCTGCCGAATAGTTTTTCCCCTTTGTATAATACTGGCTATTCTTATGTTTACTTATACGGTATTGACGTTTTGGCTTGAGCTCTCGATACGAAAAACAAAATTCCTTTTTTGGGTCATATATATCACTGCACTTTGATCGAATTATACCCTTAAAGTAGAACTACCCCCGGCCCATCCAGCAGGGCTATCTGTATTTTTAAAAAGGCGGAGATACATTTCAGACTTTGTCTTCTGAATAGTTTTTCCCTTTGCATATGCTTTGTATAATACTGGCTATTGGTATATTTACTTATACGGTATTGACATTTTGGTTTGAATCTCGATACGAAAAACAAAATTCCTTTTTGGGTTATATGTATCACAGACTGCACTTTGATCGAATTATACCCTTGAGTAAAACTACCCCCTGCCCATCCAGCAGGGCCGATCTGTATGTAAAAAAGGCGGAGATGCATTTCGAAACTTCAAACTAAATCCAATAAAACCTTTATAACAAGTTAAGGGCGCGGCATTTATTCAAAAAAGACAGACGAATAAGATCGCTGTAGACTATATTAGTATTGCGATGGCACTAACTCATGCCTTGATGGCCAAAAGATATTGGCCCTCCTTTCCCAAAGCTATATTTATTTCCCATCCCCAATTTGCACGCCTGAATAAAGGGCGAATGTCATCTTCGCCAGATTCATTTGGGATATTGGGGAATGCTGCATGGAGTAGACAACTAAATGCTTTACAAGAAGCTTGATCCGCGCTTGACACGTTGTTAGCCTTGCCCCATGCAAGTTGTTTCAGCATTTCTAGCCTTATAAGAAACATTATTTGTTTTACGGTAGAAGCACTTGCTGCATGTATAAGACGTATTTATAGCATGGCTGACTTAAAGGATTCCTGTGAATGCTTCATAAGAGATGATGTTTGTTCTTGTTTCAAAGCGAGTAGCCAATGAAAATCCGCTGTTGCTTTGTGCCCCCGCGTATGATGATGTTGGGTTTAAAAACAAAACATTTTTGCTCGTTAATTTTGATGGCTTAATTGTTAGGCTGAACTAGCTATGATCGAGGATTTAAACTTGCAAAAATAAAACAACTTCATCCGTGTAAAAAGTAGGTGCGGAGCGGCCATGTTGGAGAACCAAAACAATAATTTGTTGTTCAGTGATCCTTTCGCCCGTTGCCAAGCAACTAGCATATCACCTTTCTCACAGGCACATCACACCATTACCATCAATAATAATTATATTATCACGCTCAATCACACTTACATTGTCGAACCCGCAGACCAGTGGGACATTTTGTATAAGAACACAGATAAGCGACCTGGCTCACCAAGAGTTCCTGTAGCTCAGTGGTTAGAGCATCCGACCAATATTACCGAGTTCGTAGGTTCGATTCCTGCCTGGGACTCTGATTTATTTTCAGTTGTCCTTTCGCCCGTTACTAAGCAACTAGCATAATTCATTTTGCAAATATTGTTTTTTGTTTGGTCCTTCAACATGGCCGCTCCGGACGTACTCTATGTGATGGCGTTCACTGGTATATTTAATATTGTATTGTATATTTAATATTGTGTGTTAATTACTAGCATGGTTCAAATATTGAAGATCGTGTGTGTGTAATTTACACTTGGCAGTTTGTTAGTCGAGATAGCAATAAAGGCGGTTAAAGCGTTTCAGCAGTGACTCTCTTGACATGCTCCTCTATAAAATGTCTCAGTTTCCTTTTTTGCATTTTAATTGCATTGGTAAGTGTTTGCTAAGTGTGTTATGACAGTGCAATGAAAAGCTGTTGATCTAATGAGAACAGGTTACTCTATAACTGTTAGTTGTCATTCAATCTGGGTCACGGCCAGTAACGTTTAAGGTAATTCCCAGAAAAGGATGTTCTATTAAGATTTTTTTCAAACTTGGCACAATAGATATCCATGCATAGGACATTGAAAATACGCGGAATTGTGCGAGAAATGTTCGAAACTTGAGCAACTGAAAAAAATTGTTATTATGTAGCAAAAACTATGAGTAGTAGTGAAACCCAGAGCCTAATTGTGTGTCTGGGCTATAATCTTTCGGTATAACGATTTCAAATTGCCCGATCTTGTAAATTATGTAAGAAAAGTGGACCACTGCGTCTTCATGTCATACTCCTCCCTGGCTCCAAATGCGGAGTTTGACGTCATTTATATGGAAATAATCCAAATTCCACTATTAATATTTTTTTTTCTCCCTAAAATATGTTTTTTGTGTGCCTATTACGAGTAAATACCGCCAATAAAAAGGGTAGTCACCTTGCTCGTTTCTTTGCAACACGACGACAAAGGGAGAATTTCGGCTGGCTGAGCTCAATGTCAAGGCAAATACGTCATGTTTCTAATGTGTGTGCGCGCGAGCGCGCCAAATGACGCCATAAATTATGCGCAGTAAGGATGCGCCATGCAATTGTGAGGAATCACCTTAAAATAGTCCTTCGCGTATTAATTATTAAGCCGCCATCTTGGATTTTCAAGGCACACCATTGGAACCCATTTCCCTCTCTCTCCAATTTCTTTGCTCGTAACCCAGCATCGTTTTCTAAAAGATACTGAGCCATCGTTCGCCTCAAAATACGCATGCTCTGTAGGCTACCGCTAACACGATCAAGAGTGGTGTATAAATCTTCATCCAATCTTTATTTGAAATATTGCCCTACAGTTACCCTTCATTTATTGTTGGTGGCTGAATTCTATTCTTTCCAATTCAAAGGTGACAGACCGCAAAAAATGAAGATCTGAATGTAATAACAGTTCATCAACGGTAGGATGCCTAAAATGTGTTTAATTCCACAATTGGTTTCGGCTGCATCAAATCCTATACCAGTTGAAGAACATTTTGGGAGGCGCCACCCATACTGTGAACACAGTTATTGACAATACATATTAGCAAGGAAAACAACGTAAAATAATAGGAGTACGTTACTAAGGAACTAAGCACACGTAAACTAAATACGCAAAGCACGCGCACAACTTAAGGAAAATTCCACGCGCGCACTTGCATTAAAACGAAAGGAATAAAAGCAACATAAATCTCAAGTATGGGCGTCAGGATAATATAAAGGATCAAAAATAACAAAGCATATATACAGCGGTGTCTCAATCCTGGATTGCTAATCTCATCTCCCGTAACGTAGCACCATACTTCTCAACGCCGGCTAGCACCGTGGCGTTTCAAGAATTTAGCCAACGATTTACGAAGCAGCGTAGATTTCAAGGCTTGGTGAAGTCTATGTAAAAAATGCAACTTCGATGTGCAAATTCTAGCATATCTCACTAATTGAGATATGAAAACACCATAGGCCGGATTGGCGGGAATGTTGCTGTCCATATGAGGAAAATTGGGAATCCGAAATGAGAAGTCATCCCTCTTGTCGTAGACGCTGAGATAAATAGGTGTGATGTTATCACCATTCTTTATTCTTGTGTCTAGATACTCGCCAATTCGTTGGCTGACGTTATAAACAACCTCTTCATTCAAACTTGAAACGACCGTTACATTTATCACTTGAAAATGAAATCAAGATGACTTCGAAACGTCGTGTAATATCGCTAATTTTTGTAATCAACATATTAAAACCCGCGTTTTAAAATGTATGTAGATCTATCACTGCATCGGAATGGAAAGGAAATGTCAATAAAAGCTTTCTAATTGTCCGCCTTTAAAGACAGACAAAATGAGGTTTTAGTTTTCTTTTTTTTGCATTCCAATTGGCCATGCCATTTCCCAGTTTTAGGCTTCTCTCGATATCTGTTAAAAAATTGTATATCCGTTGATGACCATTGCATAACGCTTGCCATGCATACTGATTCTTCATATGCAGTAAACTAAAACTACCAATGTGTGTATATGTACGTTTTTTTGTTATGTAAGTGATATAAAAGTTTTGAGTTTAGTGTTCATGTTGTACACTTATTGGACTGTACTACAAAATTACGATTATGAAAACGGCCAAATGAAAAAGCAAAGACAACGAATATATATAAAGAAGAAGAGGACCTTGCTTTTGACAAATTTGTCTGGGATAAACGGGACACGGAAAGAAGAGGGTTATTTGTTTTAAAAAAGGATACTTCACAAATTAATGTGATCAAGTAAGCTGAAACCACTATAAGGGTAATAAGGCCACAAGGTAGCGGGCATTACCCCTTAAATCTACCAAAGCAAAAATTGAGCCCAAGCATTAGCAGCCATGGACAGCTGTTTCGGCCTTGTTAGGCCTCACCAGCATGGCATAGCTAATGCCCAGGCTCAAGTACCCACATATCAATAAAACAAGCAATGACGTAAAAAAAAAAAACCTTAAGCTTGTGGGATGTGGCTGGAGTGACAAGGATACTTCACAAATTAATGGGATCAAGTAAGCTGAAACCACTATAAGGGTAATAAGGCCACAAGGTAGCGGGCATTACCCCTTAAATCTACCAAAGCAAAAATTGAGCCCAAGCATTAGCAGCCGTGGACAGCTGTTTCGGCCTTGTTAGGCCTCATCAGCATGGCATAGCTAATGCCCAGGCTCAAGTACCCACATATCAATAAAACAAGCAATGAAGTAAAAAAAAAAACACGTTAAGCTTGTGGGATGTGGCTGGAGTGACAAGGATACTTCACAAATTAATGGGATCAAGGAAGCTGAAACCACTATAAGGGTAATAAGGCCACAAGGTAGCGGGCATTACCCCTTAAATCTACCAAAGCAAAGATTGAGCCCAAGCATTAGCAGCCATGGACAGCTGTTTCGGCCTTGTTAGGCCTCATCAGCATGGCATAGCTAATGCCCAGGCTCAAATACCCACATATCAATAAAAGAAGCAATGACGTAAAAAAAAAAAAACGTTAAGCTTGTGGGATGTGGCTGGAGTGACAAGGATACTTCACAAATTAATGGGATCAAGGAAGCTGAAACCACTATAAGGGTAATAAGGCCACAAGGTTGCGGGCATTACCCCTTAAATCTACCAAAGCAAAGATTGAGCCCAAGCATTAGCAGCCGTGGACAGCTGTTTCGGCCTTGTTAGGCCTCATCAGCATGGCATAGCTAATGCCCAGGCTCAAGTACCCACATATCAATAAAACAAGCAATGACGTAAAAAAAAAAAAAACGTTAAGCTTGTGGGATGTGGCTGGAGTGACAAGGATACTTCACAAATTAATGGGATCAAGGAAGCTGAAACCACTATAAGGGTAATAAGGCCACAAGGTTGCGGGCATTACCCCTTAAATCTACCAAAGCAAAGATTGAGCCCAAGCATTAGCAGCCGTGGACAGCTGTTTCGGCCTTGTTAGGCCTCATCAGCATGGCATAGCTAATGCCCAGGCTCAAGTACCCACATATCAATAAAACAAGCAATGACGTAAAAAAAAAAACGTTAAGCTTGTGGGATGTGGCTGGAGTGACAAGGATACTTCACAAATTAATGGGATCAAGGAAGCTGAAACCACTATAAGGGTAATAAGGCCACAAGGTAGCGGGCATTACCCCTTAAATCTACCAAAGCAAAGATTGAGCCCAAGCATTAGCAGCCATGGACAGCTGTTTCGGCCTTGTTAGGCCTCATCAGCATGGCATAGCTAATGCCCAGGCTCAAGTACCCACATATCAATAAAACAAGCAATGACGTAAAAAAAAAAAAAAAAACGTTAAGCTTGTGGGATGTGGCTGGAGTGACAAGGATACTTCACAAATTAATGGGATCAAGGAAGCTGAAACCACTATAAGGGTAATAAGGCCACAAGGTTGCGGGCATCACCCCTTAAATCTACCAAAGCAAAGATTGAGCCCAAGCATTAGCAGCCATGGACAGCTGTTTCGGCCTTGTTAGGCCTCATCAGCATGGCATAGCTAATGCCCAGGCTCAAGTACCCACATATCAATAAAACAAGCAATGACGTGGGATGTGGCTGGAGTGACAAGGATACTTCACAAATTGATGGGATCAAGTAAGCTGAAGCCACTCTAAGGGCACTAAGGCCCACAAGCTTTAGGTTTTCATTTCTTGTTTTATTGATTTGCTTTGTTTTGGTAGATTTAAGGGGTAATGCCTTTTTCCTTGTGGCCTAAGCAACGAGGACGACGACGGAAACGAGAACGTCACTAAACAATATATAGGCTTAGAGCGCTTTTTTCGAGGAATGGCCGACGTGCGATACTACTCACTTTCTAAAGTGGCCACGTTGCCAGCGTGTGTGCTCCGGTAGTGTAGTGGTTATCACGCCCGACTAGTAACTGGGGAACGTCGGTTCGATTCCGACTCGGGGCAAAAAGGTTTTCTTTCAATAGAGATGTGTGTCGAAAGCTGAGTGGCAAACCGTGTTTGCATGGTTCCATAAGTATATTGTTCTACGGCTTTCATGGCTTCGAAGGTATTTACATATATATATTTCTAATTCCCGTCCAGGTAATTTAGAAGCCAGGAAACACACAAAAGTCTCGAAAGAAAAATGTTCCGAGGAATGGCCGACGTGCGATACTACTCACTTTCTAAAGTGGCCACGTTGCCAGCGTGGTTGCTCCGGTAGTGTAGTAGGTTATCACGCCCGACTAGTAACTGGGGAACGTCGGTTCGATTCCGACTCGGGGCAAAAAGTTTTTCTTTCAATAGAGATGTGTGTCGAAAGCTGAGTGCATGGTTCCATAAGTATATGCTTTTCAATTGAGTGTCATAAAACCAAAACCAAAGCAACTACTCTGACCAATCACAAGAGAAGTAAGCAGTGCAATGAGCCAATCAGAATACGAAGCAATTACATGCAGCCAGTGCAAAGCGCGGGAAAATACGCGCGTGCAAGTCACAATTGGTTTTGGTTTTGCTTCTCATTGGTTGAGAAAGTAACGCGAATTTTGCAAGCCAATCACAGAGCGAAGCAATGCAAAACCAAAGCAAAACCAGAATTACTCTCGACACTCAATTGAAAACCGCTCTAATGAGCAAAAGCAGTCGCTTGCACGTGCGTATTACAGTTTGGTACATTTCGTTCCCGTCCTCTGCAAAACAACAACGTGAAATGACCAAATTTTATTTTTTCTCGAGAACGTCATCTAATGACGGCAATTTTTTCTTTCTATTTTCTTACTTTGACGTCGTACATAGCAATTTAGTCCCTGAACAGTTCGCCAGCATTTTTCAAGTTAAACAATTTCGAATAATCGCGGAAGAGTTGCAAAAACGAGAACTTATGTTTTGAAATGACGTTTTCGTTGCCGTCGTCGTCGTCTTTGCTTAAGCTCCCTAGTGCCCTTAGAGTCGCTTCAGCTTACTTGATCACATTAATTTGTGAGCTGTATCCTTGTCACTCCAGCCACATCCCACAAGCTTTACGTTTTCATTGCTTGTTTGAAAAAAGGACCGAACAAAGACTAATGACGTGCGTAAAATGTAATGCAAGTGCCACGCTTCTCTTTTTGACCTTTTGGAATTTTCAGTAAAGCTTACTAACAAAGGAGTCAAGACCAGGTACCAGAGAGTGATTTACAATTCATTTCCCGAGTTCAGAAGCTAATAGCCACTTTGATTGTATTGCGGTGGGTTATTGATATTTCGGATGGTCTAATTGCAAATTAAACTGAATGAGGAGCTCGAGAGAGAAAAAAGCTGACAATTTTTTTTCTAGTACAAGAATGAATACCGGCCTACTGTAAAATGAAAAGAGCCAATTTCATCCCAAACATTGGGCCGAAACGGTTGAGTTCAGAATGGTACTGTTTTAGGGCCAATTCAAATGCAAAATTACAGACCAGTGAGTGCCAGTGAAATCAAATAGCGTCATCCATATCGAGCTAAAGATGTGAGCAGCAAAATATGGAACGAATGTTGTTGCCAACGTAGACTTTTAGCTTCAAAAGATATTTTGTCCGAAAATCTTAGAGGCAAATTTGCGTAACTGTTGGTGTTGTCAAAGGGCGCTCGAAGCCATTATTTTTGGTTTAGCAAAAAAATTAACGGTCATATTCATTGAAAATTGGGAGTTTTGGTCAGTTTATGGTGTGATAAAGTCTAAACAACTATACATGTAACAAGCAAGGCTGATACTACGTGCGAAAAGTTGACTTTGCGAGACACCAACATGACCGAGACTCGATAAAGTAGGGCTGCAACCATGGACAGCTGTTTCGTCCTTTTTGGGACTCGTCGGCATGGTGTAGCAGATTTAGACAGACCTTGGACCCTCCTGCCATCCGATTTACGCGTCGCCACACCACGGGCCACGATTTATTTTTTGGCTGATTAGATCTCTTGTAGATCCTACGTTAACTTACAGCATTATCGTTGGCGGTGCTTTGCTTATTACTTTCACTTTACCGTATTTTTGGACCGTAGGTCTTTAAAGATCCGATATGCTGTGTATTTTTTAGCACGGTTTTGTCCATGCTTTTTAATGTTAAGATTGGTAGTGGCCAATCTATATTTTTCTTTGCTGGACGCCATCGTGACACTTGGATTCCTTGCTATCCGGGCCACGTGCTGTGGCGACGCGTGGATCGGATGGCAGGAGGGTCCAAGGTACAGAACTTGATATCGTGAACGGGTTCATTGTGCAATTTATTGGCGCTCGCATTGAAGCTGGCGTCTTTTAAATCTGCTACATCATGCCGACGAATCCCAATAAGGAAACAGCTGTCCATGGTTGCAGCCCTACTTTATCGAGTCTCGGTCACGTTGGTGTCTCGCAAAGTCAACTTTTCTCACGTAGTATCAGCCTTGCTTGTTACATGTATATTCCGATTTATTTTTTGGCTGATTAGATCTCTTGTAGTTCCTACAATACGTTAACTTACAGCATTATCGTTGGCGGTCCTTTGCTTATTACTTTCTCTAAACAACAGGGGCACCAACGGGCCAAATCAACCAAAAGCTGTAGAAAGGCATTTTTTAGTACTTTTTGGTGTTTGACGTCTGCTTAAAGTGATGTTTTCATAAGCTAGAAGAATTTCATCTGTTCGGATTCCCTAGCTGAAGTTTTAATTGCCCGAAAATGTTAGGGAACAAAATCTTCATTTGAGAAAATGCAAGCTGAAATGGACTTTTTCACGAACTTTCTAGGGAACAATTTTCTTTCCGAAAATGCTAGCTGACGTTTTTGACTGCCAAAAACAGCAATTACGACCTTTCCGAAAACCTCAGGGGCTATGATTTCCCCATTGCGAATCTTCTAGGCCACGTTTTAGTTACGAAAATCCGAGTGCACTCTTTAATCGACGCCGAAAGCCCAAGGCGAACTACCCTCTACCGAACAGATAACTACCGAAACTTGTCGTTGGGTGCCCTGAAACAACTGAGCATTTGGCAATAACAATGGCTTATTTCAACCATAGTCCGGGATTTGGGAAAGTTTCAGGTATGCAAAGCAATAACGGTGCTTATGACGTACTGAGTACGCCAAACACGCAGTTAAGGGGTCAAAGAATGAAGACTATACATTGTGTGTAGCGCGTTTGTGGCCACGTGCTTGCGGTTTCCTTGCGTATCAGCTAGCCTCCTACACAGACGTCTTTGCGCTCATCACTCCTTTCTCCTCCACGAACGTCTTCTCAACTGATCATGAACTGTTACTTCCGTTCCCCGGCTTAACCTATTGTATAACAGATAGCCAATAATGACCTGCGTATGAATGGAAATCAACACCCGCGGATTAAATTCCGCTAAACGATTCACACGCATCGTTTGGAATAAAACCCGGGGTCGAAGTCCTACTTTGCACAAATTGGAAGGCGAAGCTAACCGCCGCGAACGGGAGTAGCGGCTCAGTTGGGCAGACATTCGTGGGGGAGGAACACGTGACGAACGCAAAGACGTCTGCGTCGGACGCTATGTAGCCGCGTATGTATTCACATAATATGTAAATCGTCGTTGTCACGTAGCCATGTAGCCGCGAAGCCACTCTTTTCCGGACGCCTTTTCGAGTAGCGGGGTATTCTGCAGTTAAGCCGCTAGTTGGGAAGTCCACAGGTTTTGCCCAGATTCTTTCGAAACAGATTTCCGTTTAACCTTAGAAAGGAAGAGTGAAATTCAACTGAAAAGGTTGAATTGGTAACAATGAACCTAAGAGGTGTTAAGACTACACGACTATACTTAGTTTTAATGAGGCTCGTAAAACTAATCATCAAAACCTCAGCTTTAACGTGTGAATGATCGCGAGCCTAAAACAAACCTTCATTAGGAGTCCATTATTTGGTTTTCCAATCTACTACTGAACATGGCAAGAAATGAGGGACATGAGGGGGTGGAGTCACTTCAGAGCAGTCTAGAGAGCTGTCAATTACTTTCTTTCTTTCGCGAGATGCTATTGGATGATCGTTGCTATAGAAATTTGTAGGCCCTTCAAAATAAAAAAAATGGCGGCCCTGTCGAGTGATCTACGGTTGTCTGCAACAGCAAAGAAATAAAGATCATAAAGAATGTTTGTTATCTGGAAAATTTCCACTAATAAGTCAATCGATTTTTGGCTGTTTAGGTGAAATATCGGACATTCTTGGCTTATGAAAGTGTACAGTACTTCGAACGATTTCCTCTGTTTAATTTTCCCGCTATCTCGCCGCAAGGATTTGTACGTTGTCTTTCTCAGTCTTTTACCGAAGATTTCTATCCGTAAAAAGCCTGAGAAAGAGAAGAATGATATAACAAAATGGCCGGCGCTATTTCCAACCTGCGAAAACTTGGAACTTGCGAAGCGTTCACAGCACTCATGGCGCTTCTATAAAGACTTACCTTCATCCAAGTAGACTTGAAAAAAGTCCATCTGATTACCGTGGTGGAATGTGATAGAAAAACAGTTCCATCGACGTGAACTACATTGTTTTGGAACAATATTTCTGATTGATACCAGGGAATTCGTTCCGGTACGGGCTTGCAAAGTTAGATTTTTCGAAGGCGATTCGCAGCTGGAAAAGGCATTCCACCATACTTTTCTTACCAAAGAAGAAAGCTTGACGTTCAAACGGTGGTGGTTAAAGCTGGAAAGTGACTAATTATTGTGTCAAAGAACGACTATCGATGTCAATATTAAACAGGATCAGATTGAAACCAGGGAATTCGTTCCGACACGGGCTTGCAAAGTTAGATTTTTCGACGGCGATTCAGCTGGAAAAGACATTCCGCCATACTTTTCTTACCAAAGAAGAAAGCTTGACTTCAAAGCTAAAAACCGTGATGGATAAAGCTGGAAAGTGACTAATTATTGTGTCAAAGAACGACTATCGATGCCAAGAAACAGGATCAGATTGATACCAGTAGAAAAGTCAAAAGAGAGGTATGCCAGAAAATTTATTTTTCTCCACTCAAGTCTCTCTATTTATGCTTGCCATGTTTTTAGCGTGATTTTTCTAAGAGTCGCTACGAACTGCGCACGCGCGTCCCTCATTTCTTGCCTTGAAACACCTTCGAGAGAAGCACTACGCGTACAGTTTTCCAATAAGCTAAAATAACTAAGGAAACTATATTATTCCTTAATCAGTCACAGAACTGCTTCAAAGTTCGAGTTCTTACATTATAAGTTAAAAACCGTGCAACCCGTGGTAAGGACTCCTTTTGTAATTCGTGCTCAAAGTTGGCTCTCTTTGACACTGGTGATCCCAAAACAATCGGTTATTGGAGTAAATTTACGGAGGTGACAACACACCTGCTATAGCTAATGAAAGACTCTTTACGACCGAGTGAAGACTATAAGCCTCACGGAATCGACCTAACAGGTAGATACATAGATATACACGTCTAACCCCATAATATTCCCGATAATTATGTAATATGTAAACCCGAAATATGAGTGTAGGAAACGTAAAGAGAAACAGTTCAGTTTAAGTCGAAAAGGATCTATTACACCCACAAATGCAAATTGTGTAGTTTAACCCAGAAAATAGCAAATTTCAACGGAAACCTTTCTCTGTCTACAATCCCGATATATCGTATTGTTTCCCTTATTGGTTTTCACAGGAAATAGCGTATAAATATTTAAAAGCGGCTGAAACTTCAAAAAGGAATAATTATGCGAAAAGAAGTGATAGCAAAAGGAGGCGGACTGTGGAACCGATAATTATGCAATGTTTAATAAATGAGCAGGAGTGTTTTATCAAGTTTAAAACATAAGACAAGAAATTACGTATCTTGCAGATACCACGCAGATGGTAACATGTAGTCTTGCAAATGTTAGTGACTTGAGGGATTAGAGACAAGGAGCTATCAAATTAATAGTATAGGATCGAACCCTGGCTCCAGTTCTGACGCGGTAGTTAGGTATCCTCGTCATTTCGGTTGGACACTGATTTTGACGAAGGCTTTTCTATAACAACAAAAACAGCTACTCATTTAGATATATAGCTGGTTACTGAATAGCATTGAAATGATACACAAAGTAAAACAGGTGATCAGTAGTACTGGCGTCAAGTAGCTATACGCACTTACACTTTGCGTCATATTAGGCGAATAAGCAGTATTAGGCGAATAAGCGTTGAGTTCTTTACAGAAAACTTAATTTCAACAGCCCTAACCTTGTTTTAGACTTCAAATTTAAATGAGATGAATAGAACGGTAGCGCGACGGTCTGTGATATAACGCTGAGATGTAGTGAAGATTTGCTGAAAGTACTAGCCCAGTGAGAGTTTCGACTGAGCCCACTTTTGGTGGCGGTCCTGGCTGTTCTACATTGGTATCTTTGTTAGAGCGCTTTTCAATTGAGGGTCGTAAAACCAAAACCAAAGCAATTACTCTGACCAATCACAACAGAAGTAAGCAGTGCAATG
Organism: Pachyseris speciosa; assembly: GCA_016490735.1. Taxonomy (NCBI): domain Eukaryota; kingdom Metazoa; phylum Cnidaria; class Anthozoa; order Scleractinia; family Pachyseridae; genus Pachyseris; species Pachyseris speciosa. The sequence goes on from JAEMWC010001851.1 coordinate 80,334, forward strand.
AGCCAATCAGAATACGAAGCAATTACATGTAGCAGGTGCAAAGCGCGGGAAAATACGCGCGTGCAAGTCACGATTGGTATTGGTTTTGCTTCTCATTGGTTCAGAAAGTGGCGCGAGTTTTCCTGGCCAATCACAGAGCGAAGCAATGCAAAACTAAAGCAAAACCTTAATTACTTTCGACACTCAATTGAAAACCGCTCTAAAACAAATAAAATCCGTTGTCTGTGTTGCATATTACTAAGAGATTTGTCCCTGGTTGCTCTTTGCATGCTTATTGTATTTGTGGGGAAGCCTTTGTTCTACAACGTTTTCCTTTCTTTCTGAAGTGTTTACTGTCTTTACTCACTGAATATTCATACCTTGAGCTTTAAATAATACCCTTGTTATTTTTTGCTGTTTTTGTAGCCATTTAGGTAACTTTTTGTTCCTTAAGGGCGAGCGCATACTGTTCTTTCTATTTAATTTTAATATTTGTCCCTTCCGAAGTAATCGCGCTTAGGGACAACCTCGTTCCTTGGGGTTTCTCCTCCAAAAGTAAACGTCCCGGGAACGAAGTTGTCTCAGGGAGTGACAGCGCAGCTGTATTCAATGTGACGGATGTTTTCAAAATACCGCTTTCTCTGCGCTGCCACTATTACCAGATAAAGGAAACAGCAACTGAACCTTCACCGTGCAGTTTCCAAATAATGCGCTGAATGAACAAGAATTCTAATTGCAAACGCTCTGACATTTGTTAAGGTTAAGAGCTGCGGATTCTTGCTATTCAGGATGACCTGGTTCATAATTATTTTCCAAGCGACTTTGATAGCTGCTGCAGCAAGGTATGTCGAACCTCCACGATAGGTCATTGCCTTTAAACTTTGGCTCTTATGTATCATTTTCTTATAACAAAATTCGATAAAGAAGTAAGAGCAAACCTATTGGGGGAAAAAGGCCACAGTTTTCACTGCGAGATGCGTAAGAAAAAACTTGGTAAATTGCAACTGTCCTCTTGCAGCGCTTGCGATGGCGCCGTGCGCTGTCCAATTGCTTAGGCATGACGCATACACTGCAAAAATAAACTGTTCTATTAATGCTAAAATCATAGCTGGTGATAACCAATCAGCTTCTAGAATTTTGTTATTGGTACAATTAGCTCTCGAATACTGTTAGTAATGGCCATTTTCATAAAAGTTTACCATGTTAAAGTGAAAATAAGTATGCAAATCGTATTTCTTTTCCAGTGCTAGTCTTTCACCGCTTCAAGTCCTCAAGAAACATTTGATAACAAATTACGACAGAGGAACCCATCCCTATTATGGAGGTGTGAGTCTTATTTAATGTCAGTCTCTTCTGGAGGGTTTTATCGGTGGGAAATGCTATAGTCCCTCAAGGGACTGAGTAGGGGATGAGATAGTTTTGATGAAGGCACTGTGAACCATGTATTTTCGGAAGAAGAAATTTTAGGCAAAGAAATAATTGAAGTCGTCTCACTGTCGTGTATTTCAGCTCGCCTTGCACACCGAGTTCCGCTTTCTGCTATGTCGCGCCTAAATATTGAAAAGGCCGCTTAAAGTTGCGAGGTTTTTTTCGTCAGTATGTTCTTTTTGTTCATCATTTAAGCTGCTATGACAGGTAAAGGCGGCGAATCAGTAAAATTAACATTGGTATCTTTTCATCGGCAAAATGCAAAACACAGCACGTCGATAACATATAGTATTTGATACGAAAATTGAATAAAGGCGCAGGGAATTGAAATAAAATTGTTATTGACGACAATTGTGACTACGATTATGATATGGAAGGATAAAAGATCTGTTCTATCGAAACACCTTACCTGGCCGATTTTCTACAAGGGTCAGGTAGAAAATTCGCTTACGAATTGAGCCGTTTCTATTATCTTACTTTTCTTGACAATCTTCAATTATGTTTTGTATTTTTGCAGTGAATTTAACATGGATTCTGGTGAATGCATATATGGAGTCATTTGGGAAAATAGAGGAAGTCAATATGGTGAGCATCTAAGATCTACTCACGCAGGACACCCATTTCTCTCTTACAGCTGTAATTCGTACTAGTAGTAATTTCATGACATTTTCTTGATGATCTACTGAACCCAAAAACAAAAAATGCAGTTCCACTTGATGCGTTAGGATATCCGCACCTAATCTCCGCGCTCGGCTTTTCGGTTCGTTAGAAATCTCTGTACTGGATTCATCACATTTTATTATTATTGAAGGTTCAAAATTTTCCCATTAAAAAAAAATTATTATATACTGAGTGCCGAGACAACGTAAGAGGCCATAAAGTGAGAACAGAAGACATTTATTTCGAATTATTCTCAGGATTTCCGCTTTCACCAAATATTCTCAAAAGTTGAATATTTAACAATTATTCACCGAAGTGGAGGTGAATAGTGGTGGATGTTTACCGAGCTGCGAAGCGGTGAGGTAAATATCCACCACTTTTACCGACACTGAGGTGAATAATTCACCTCAGTGTCATTATGATTATGATAATTCACCTCGGTGTCATTATGATCAACTAACAGTCTTATCTGAAGATGTATGTCTAAGCGAACGCGTCGTCAATTTGTTTTTCAAATGAAAGTTTTTCAATTTAGATTATGGGGCAAAACGGATGACCAATCAAAACCGCTTCAGCCCGATCGCCATATATCCATATATCTCTTAGCCCCTGAGTTCATTTATAGCCTTTAACATTACAGTCATTTGACCGCAGTTTTAGGAGAGCAAACAACACTGTATTTTCCTCACCTGCTGGACGAAGCAGACTTACATTTTACATTGCGCTTTTACGGATTCTCCTTAACTCAGGAAAGTTGAATGAATTGCGCCCCTGGGTCTTTTACTATTCTTTCATATCGACAGCGGATCAGAGGCAATATCTGTGAAAAATGAGAATAACAAAGACCCCCGGTGAGGCTAAGCATAGTTACCTTTATGTATCAGTCTCAACCGGTTGTAAAAACTGAAAAAAATTTCTAATAGACAATTGTTGTTCTGAAATGATTATAATAACTTTTAATGGTTCTCCAATTTTACGTTAAATGTGTCAATTATTTTAACCTTAATTTCTTGAAAAATAAAACCTTTCAAACTGCAAAATTGGAGGTAAACACAAGATGATAAAGCTCGACTAGAACTTCTTCTTTGTGTTCCAGTTAAAGGGTCAGTGTTGCCGGTATTTTTGGGTTGAATCAAGACTAACAAAATTTATACAGAAATCGGTTTTAGAATTCCAACTGAAAGAATAAAATTCTTGTAACAAGCGCAAAACCAGTAATGGTTCATAGTGGGCACAAGAGCTGAAACTTGCAAAACAGCGGCCCACCCCTTTGCAATCCCGGCAATGCCATCCTGACCATCAGTGGCCAAGGGCACTTGTTTATAGTTTCACCTCACTAGTAGAGTACTAAGTTTAAAATATTGCACGACGATTTTGAATTTCACAGACATGTTTCGGCAGAAACTTCTGTCTTCTTCAATGTAAGTGTTATAAGATGCAATAGTCCAGTTTCGAGTTCGCCATCATCGCTGAAAAAAAGTACTGAGAACGCATTTGTAAAGGGTTAGCCTTGATCTGTTCACAATTTCCAGTGAGAAGATGACTTGTTCAGTACAGCTCTGTCTATTGTTTAATTTTCAAATTTGTGGCACTTCCCACCGGTATTTGTGAATATTTTACTTTAGGTCGAGGCTAACCCTGTATGAATGCGTTCTCAGTGCTTTTATTCAGCGATCATGGCGAACTCGAAACTGGACTATTCCAATCTCATACCCAGAGTCCTCAGGCTCTTTGGCCAGTGGTTAGTCGCCAGGAGAGACTCTGGGATAGTGGAAAAAATCAAATTTTTTGATTGGCTGGCCCGTAACGGCTTCCATTGTTTTACCCCAGATTTCCTGGGAAAATGGCGGTCCATTATCCCAGAGTCTCTCCGGGCGTCCAACCGCTGACCAAATAGCCCGAGGACTCTGGGTTCGAAATTGGGACTATTCAGAATATAAAAAATTACTAGCTGTTAATGAATACGTATACAGGCTTGAATTAACATCGGCCTCTTTGTTTTGCTCCATTGATGTTTGCCGGGCTTCATAACCATTTCCCACTATTAACTATGCATTAAAGAAATCGCTGGAACTTAATGCACAGCAATGTTCAGAATTCCGTAGAGTGAATGTGTGAGTTTTTATCCGTAGTTAGGTGTTCGCGAACACGTTAGCAGGCGCTACAGCCTGCACAAGAAAATTATACACGACCCTTGAACTAAGCTCACAAGGGATAGTATCTTTCACACTTCACATGGAGCCCATTTTAAATGAAGATGAAATCTAATTAAGGATATTACTAAGAGTCTTCATGTTTTCCTCAAGAGAAATCTCTTCCACCCCAGCCACTTAGTTGAAAGGGTTATGAATAACGTACCTCGCCAAAACGCAATGCCAGGATGTTTCTCATAACAAATTAAATAATATACCAACATTTTATATTATTTTTATATTTCTTATATTTAAAACGTATTGTGACCTTCCTGTTGTCCAGTGCGCACTTTGGAAATATCTTACTAGTACAGTAGTTTTGAACAAAACCAGAGAGTTGTTTTGGATTTCAATCTGTACAAACGTGTATCTTGTGGCTTGTTCAATTCATGCTAAAATCGTGCCACAGCCCTTTTAACTCATGCAAAATTCACAACTGACAGCTGCGTTGATCTGTAGAAGCACCTGTCACCTAAAATGATAATTTTTACATATCATTGCGCCCTAATTTTATATCTGACTGAAACAGTTTAATTCCTGAGCAAATGTGTGTAAATCCAATTTTTCGTCCAGTGTGACTGTAGTAGTTTTTAATGGTGCTCCAATCCATATTGTAAATGCATCCATTATTTTAACGTATATTTGTTGAAAAATAGCGACTTTGAAATCGCAAAATTGGAGGTGATGAGATAGCTCTTATTGGGGCTATAGTTTCTCCTTTGTGTTCCCGTCAAAACATGCAAAATTCGTTTAAAGTGGCAACTTCATTAATCTATAGAAGCACCTGTTGCCTGAATAAATGCTTTGTTATGCACATTATTGCATCTTACTTTCATATTTGACTCAAATATCATTTAGCAGCCGGTTTTTCCATTTTCGTTCAAGCTGTTCTCTTATCGTCAGTTCTTATACGTTAGCTGAGGAACACTAATAAGAGTTGAGTAGTAACACAACTGAGTGCTCTTTAATTTTTTAAAACTGAAAAGCTAATGACCTCACAGTCCTGTTTACCTTGGCTGAATTCCTTACTCTGAATATCGACAGCGCATCAAGGGCAAGATCTGGGAAATTAAAGTAACAAAGGACCCCCCGGTGAGGCTAAGCATAACTTAGTGTATGCTGTAACCGGTTATAGAAACTGAAAAATTTCTAATAAGCAATTTTAGTTCTGAAGTGACCGAAATAATTTGTAGTGGTCTTCCAATCTATAGGTGAAATGCCTTCATTCATGAAAAATAAAAACTTTCAAACTAGCACTGCAAAATTAGAGGTATAAAGATGAGATAGCTCCTATTGACGCTAGAAAGTCTCTTTTAAGTTCCAGTTAACGCATTCAAAATTCATATAAACTGAGGTAAGACACCTGCCAAAATGACGTATTTATTTTCGTACCGCAGATAGTTACATAAACAAACTAGATCTACACTTTTAACACCTCGGAATTGATCGGCGTGAAAAGAAAACATTTTGACGACCAAACGTCTTTTTAAGACTTCCAAGATACATTATTGAAGGCTTGAAGTTATAAGCAGCCGCTAACTTCTGGATTAATCGTTGCAATATTATTAACCTCGCTGGCTCTGAGTTGAGCAAGCAAGGTGAGTGGTCTTGATTTCAATACTAGTATTGGATAATAAGCTGTATTTTTTCACTCGTCTTTACTTAATTTAAGGTTAGTGAATCACCGAAATAACAAAAAACTGATGTTCATTAAATGGACATAGGCAGAATTTGTAAACATCGAATCCACCCGTTTTAGGAGTTCGTGATCTTAACACTGTCAATTTTGTGGAAACGTTGCTTTCAAAGAAGATTTTTAAAGCGGAAAAACATGAAGATTATATTAAATCTGTCACTAGGCAATTCTCACAGCAAGGCGTTTTAGATTACAATGTGTTAATGAGCCCGATACTCATTTCATCTAAAACTGTTGACTTTTTAACTAAAAATAGTCGGATGTGATTCACTGTTAAGGACACTACAGCATTCTCAGGCGAAATAGATGTTATAAAGTCTTGCAGATGGAAAACTCTGAATAAGGAACAATTCAACCATCATAGCTATACCAAGTAAAAATCACTGATGAAAATTGAAAGTAAGTACCGGTAAGTCAGTTTTACGTTGCTTCAGACTGCAGTGGTTGAGCAAGAACAGCAACATTTGCTCATGATCTTCAATAGACCTTGCCTCTTATTTTTTACTTTTTATTTCGATCAGGTAGCGAAACTCTGCCCACACCTCTAAAAAGAGCACTTAATATTTAAAAATATGGCTGAGAGCCACGCCTTGCAAAATAGCGAAAATACGTTTATACAAAGTCGGGAAATTTTCAGGCGTTTGTATGCTGGGGACAAGTTTGTGCCCCTAACCCCTTCCTGCATAAAAACGTCAGTAAAATTTCCCGACTTTGCGAACCTATAACTTTCCGATTTTAATAGATATACGATTTCCAAACCTTGGATATTTTATTAATTCAAAGGTGCTATTTCTAGCCGTGTCGACATATTTTCGGTACATGGCCTTATCACAAGCTTATAACTCGAGCCTAGACTGGGGCTTGGGCTTCAAGCCAGGACTCAGAATCATTTTTCCAGAAATGACAAATGATTTTAATTGACAGCAATGCCAACGGACAAATTATTGAAATTAACATCAATGCCAGGACTCCAGCCAAGACGTCGAGTCACGCTCCAGTCAGGAATTCTTTCTTTTTATTACTATGTTCATTAAGATAAGATAAGATAAGATAATTAAGATAAGATAAGATAAGATAAGATAAGATAAGATAAGATAAGATAAGATAAGATAAGATAAGATATAGATAAGATAAATATATGTTATTTCATGTTATTTAATTAATTTAGGACGGGCGGACTCCGTTTATTACGCGCGAATTTACATTAACGTTTTTTATTCGGTGAAAAAACAAAATACTACTGAACAAGAGTTTTAAATTTCTCGCCTTACCACGGCAAAAAAATGATTATCGAAATCTTCATGGAGAATTTTAACAAGCACTTTAAGGTCAGGAACCTGGACTGTATTAGAGGTAAGTTTTACCTTGCAGAGTTTTTAAACCCCGGTTTGCAAGTATTATGCAACTGAAAACAGTGACTTTTATAGCGTGAAACCTTCGCCTCAACAAAAGGCATAAAATTAAACGATAAGGGAAAACTCTTTTCTTCTTGAATTAAAACTTAACAAAATGGCGATTTAAGAATTGAAAAAGTGTAAAATGCAAAGCAAAGAAACCGATTAAACGCAGTAAAATATGGTGAATGAAAAATGTTAAAAACGCTGTCAAGAGGATGGACATAAGGAAGCCATTTC